>JAYJMB010074011.1:0-117575 GCA_036873735.1 Pouteria campechiana | reverse complement strand
TATATATATATAACAGACATAATAGCCAATTCAGATTCATAATCCAAATTTTACAAATTATCCAAAATAAATATTTTTGTTTGGGTAATGTTTTAACTTAAAATATTGAATTTTCTCTGCCCGTCTAATGCGTATAATCAAGATCCGTTTGGCTTCCTGTTTTTCACATAAATTTTACTTATATTTCACATCCATTCCATCTAAAATGATGTATACAACAACATAATCATGTCTACTAATTTTTTAAATCAAAAATTGTATAAAACAGGAGGATATATCTTACTTACCTCTGTGACGACCCACAAAGGTTTCCGATCTTCTCTCACGATCACAGTCACCACAATGATCTAGAGCCTCCTCTCTTCTCTCTTACAGCTTCTATTGCTGCTTTTCCTCTCTTACATAATCTTATAAGTTAGATGAATAATTGCATCTGACACAACTAAAATAATGCAAATCTTTTAAGGATTTTTTTTTTTAACGGGGTATTACAAGACTCGTTTGGGTGAGGTCACTTGGTGGAGTTGACTTAGTCCTGGTCAGTCCCATGAGACAGACCGAGCTGGAAGCAGCAGGCAGCGATGGCCGAGTCAACATCACTCCTTTCTGGATGAGAATAACATAAGTGTTAGCTGGCATCTGCCTAATTAATTTTTGCCCATTTATTGAATGGACTGGACGACTTTTGCCACCCAATTATTCATAGCACATTTCAAGCGCCGTTAAATGCTCACCTGGCATGGATGCGCTGGAAGCCTTTATTTTTTTATTATTACTTATTTTTTTTTCTTTTCTTTCTTGGATTCTATTTTTCCAGTTTTTTCCTTAGAGAATACAGAGTGAATGCCATGCTTTCTTGCAATTCCCTTTTCAACCCCCAAGTCTCCGCGTTTTTCGCTACGTAATTAGCTCCATCGTCCTCTGCCACACTTTCCACTTGGATGTTGTGGATCAATGGACTTATATGTTCTGATTTACATGACTAGTTTTAAAATATAGACCGTCATGATAATCTGAACATCTAGTACATGGCTCCCAGCAATGGATCATACACTTGGCTCTCGAACCGCATCAGACGCTAGTGAAATGCTTACAGGAAAAATCGATAGTCTTGGGTAGGGGTGTGCAGGGTTGGGTTTGAGTTTGAGATTGTTCAATCTAACCCTATATATCTAAAATACGTTTCCAACCTTAACTTTTGTCTTACTTTTAAAACTTTTACCCAACCCTTACCCTAACCCTTTGAGTTAGGGTTTTTAATACATACTCAAATATAAAATGATTGATAAAAACAATACTTTCTAATACTTTGCTATCATATTTGTCATGTTAAATCTATGCTTCAATCTGATGTTATCATGCTTGTCATGTTAAATCTAACTCACAGAAAATTTACTATCTATTAAAGAAGTGTACAAAAAGCTATACATTAAATCTGCTTGATGTTGAACATTAAAGGATGCATGATTACACTAACAAGTTATAATTATAACTTATGACATATTTTATAAATGACAAATGTGGGATAAAAATATTTCATCCATGAAAGAACTGAAAACTCTAATTTAAGAATCAGCACATAAACAAAGTTAATCTCAGAATATTATCTTATATTGTATATTTTGTTTGATTTTTTTTAAACAGTGACTAAGTTTGGGTTTGGTCTAGGTACCCAAACCTTGGATCCTGACCAAACCCACTATCAATTGGCTTTGGGTTGGGTTCTACCTAGTTTATTTTTTTTGAAAAATTGACAGCCTAATCCTAGCCAAATTTGGGTTAGGTTTGGGGTAAGCCCATGCACAACCCTAGGCTTGGGTCAATGGGATCTTTTAAAGAGTCCGTGATGAGTTGAGGAGGAGGAATGAAAGAGCAGAAAAAATAATTCAAAATAACGTGCGTTGGTTCAATAGAATTCCAATCAGTTAATGCCAACACTAAGAAATATGGAATTTAGCAAAAAAAAACCTTTAATCTAAAAAATAATGAATTTAATTCAATGCAACACATCAGGCTAGAGTATTAGGATCAACACTGAGCTCATTAAATTTTATAATAAACTTGGTTATAAGTAAAATCCACAACCCAGGGGATCCAATTTCTGTTTGACAGTAGTATACATCATGGAAATTATAGGTTGCATTTGCATACTCTGCTTTAAGGTGTCACAGTCAAAAGTCCCAAAATTCAAAATTCGAAAGTACGAAAATGTCAAGCCAATTCTATCACATTAATAACACCTACAGAGGGATTACACCAAGAATTAAACGGTCCGTGAGGAAATCTTCATGGCCTGGTCACAGCTTGTCGATCAATCCAGACTTCTAATAGGTTAATAGTTGCCTTGGAATGTGCATGCAATATTAAAATCCTGTCAGATTATAGCAGGAATATTAGGCGGGCCACCGTTGCATTTGCTCTTCTCTGTGTATCATCGCAGGTCCCAAAATCAAAAGCGTAAATTCTGAAACAGAAAATATGTTTTGGCCAAAATGCATTTAGCAGCCCTGCTTGTTCAATTCTGTTCTAATTGCCAACATAACATTTGAGCTAAAATTCAATGACTAGAACGAGTCAGAGGATTCCAAGCCCACCTGATCCGACCGGAAGCAGTCTACCCACAACCTCGTTTGGTGTACGGAACAGATTACGTCCACGCAAACGACAGCCTGAAATTCGTCCACGGAAAATCTATCTTCTGAGTTTTCCACGGAAACGACAGCACCACGACGTATACAGATAAGGCCTGCTTCATATCGGTTCTCAACCAACCCCTCTCTTCCAACCGCTGCTACGGGCGGATGGCAAGTACAAGGGTAATCTCTTTATTCTAACTTTTCTTGTGTCTATGATTCTCTTTTCTTTTGGGTCTCTTCATGGTATTTTTGTTTGGGAATTTATAATTTTGTTAGAATTTTCGCTAGACCACACGAAGTGATTAGTTGAACCGAATTGAATGTAAAAGAATGACGAAAAAAAGGAAATAATGTCATGCAATATAGAAAAATAATATTGAATATAAAGTAAATAAAATCAAAATAGATAGAAGAGTAATTAAAAATAAAAAAACTAAAGTGATTATGAAAAGTATTTATTGAAATTGATCTTTGAAAAACAAAATTTTCTTGAGAATTTATTTGCATTCCATCTCATATTATTATCAACGGGACCAACATAATTTCTGGTAGAGCCAATTCAGGCGAGAGACAGATTTCACCTAGCGGTAACATGGTCCACATTACATTTTAGATTAATCCAACAATATAAAATATTTTAAATAATATTTATTTTATAATTAATAAAATACATTTAAATGAAATATTCAATTTTTCCATAATAAAAAATTGTGAGGAAAGATGTTTTAATATTTGAAATTATTTCAGGATGATAGATGATCTATCTAATATTCATCTAAATCATTAGATGTATAGTTTTTAACTCTGTGAAGAAAAAAAAATTACACTCTCAAAACTAAGTGATATCAGGATTTTTATAATAAATATAAAATTTTTATAACGTTTATTTGAAGTAGCCCACCCTTTAATATAATTAAGTTAAAAACATTATATCTAGTCAATCTTATACTAACAAGCAGTGTAGGTAATTTAATCCAAGGCTGCGTACCCATTCAACTGGTCGGACGCAAGCTTGTGGCCGCGCATTAATGCCACGTATGGCAAGTGAAATTCATAGAACGTGCACACCATGCTCTTCCTGGCAGTTTCCATTCTTCAACGGTCCACATGTGAAGGCCCTGCGTTTTTGGCTACTTCTGTAAATAATCGCCCGACCTATCATCCTGTGCTATTCGTTCGACTTAAATGTGATGGATCAATGGAATTGGATCATCTAATTTACGCTGCTGTTTTTAAAATACGAACCGTCTTCATCATCTGAATATCGAGTGCAATTGGATCGTGCACTTCCTCTACGAATCGCATCCAACTAAAACACCAACAGCAAAAGTGGAGAATGTTGGGTAAATAGGATTTTCGTGAAAGTCCAAGATATGATGATGTTAAGGAAGAATGACATAAAGAAAACAAAAAATAATTCAAAATAACCAGCTATTTAAGTGACTCCGGTCAACAGCTTCATTTGAGTTCATCTGGATAATTGGAGAAAATCTAATCCATCCATCTATTTTTATCATTGCGTATTTAGTAGACACTCCAGAGATAATCTCAATCAAAGGCTTCCCTGAACCAAAAAATTTAAAAATAAATATTCGTTCTTTAAGATAATCCATGTGTGCTGGTGAGATGATTTTGTATTTGACCCAATTTTTGAATTTGTACAAGTCCTCACAATTTCCTGTTATGACGTGTAATTACTTGTTAGGAATGCATGCGCCTGCTCAAGAGAGGAGGACATGGGCAAATGCTGTTTTTGTTACTTCATCAGAGATGTGAAGCCAAGACCTCTAGATCATAAGGATGTGTATCATCAGGTAGAGATCATTCCTCGCCGATCGGGTACTTTTGATGCCAAATCTGTTGCTATAGATGGGTTTCCTCCTGACTTCTCTAGAAGGAAAGGCTGGAGTTTGTATGCATCAACTCCCAAGGACTTCCAACTGGGCGAGGCTCATGGGGTGGATCACACTCTCCGTTCGCGTTTGCAGCCGTTCGATTTTCCAATCTCCAACAAACATTCAACCAGCATTGTGGTGGGGAAGTGGTACATCCCCTTCATGTTTGTACATGAAGATGGCATTAGCCTCAAGGATCAAATGAAGCAGTGAATGTTTTATGAGATGTGTCTGGAACAGTTCTGGGAGGAGATCGGCTCATGCGACAACTACGCAGGTACTGAAGATAAAGCTGTGGCTGTGAGCAGGACAGTGCAGCAGGACAGTGCGAAGGGAGTTGGCAACTGTCTTTGGGGAGGAAGCAATCACAAATGCGGCTGATGGTGTGATGCCGCTAAAGGGTGAATTTAATAACAGGGGCGTAGGATTGAGCACAGCAGTTGTGGATAGAATGGAATGGGAAGCTTCCAGAGGAGGTTGGATTGACTGGGGAGAGAGAGATGTGAAGGTGGAGAGAGTGGAGGAATGTGCAGAAGCGAATGGATGGAGGACGTTTGGTTGTTACATGTTAGTGGAAAGGTTTATTTTGAAAAGGCTGGATGGAAGTGTGGTTCTAAATTACGACTTTAAGCACTTTCATATGATCCGGTCCAAATGGAAGTAGTCAGCTGGCTACTAACTGTATTCATTTTCGTTCTTTGACATCCAATTATTTCATGTACTAGTGTGTGTAATTGAGGTATGGAAACTAAAATAGTGTGGTGTAGAAAGAGGGGTTGTGTGCACGTCACGTTTTGTTAATATGTTTATACTGAATTACATGTTTGGCTTTATTTGCTTGTATCGAATTCTAAATTTCAATGTTAGAAAGAGGCATTGTAAGCATGATGTTTTTCCAACCCACAGTGACAGCCAAGACAATAGATAATGGGTGGTTTCAGACTCAGTTGGGTGAGGTCACTTGGTCGAGTCGACTCGGTCCTAGTCAGTCCAATGAAACAGAGCTGGAAGCAGCGGGCAGCGGTGGCTGAGCCAACACCACTCCTCTCTGGATGAGACTGACCACTGGCCATTTCCACAGTTCAAGTTCCGTTAAATGCTCACCCAACATGGATGTGCTTGAAGCCTTCTAATTATTACTTTTTTCTTTTCTTTCTTGGATTCTATTTTTTATTTTTTTAATTTCTAAGTAGACCCTAAAATAACGGGATCTTGGCCGTTGGGAAGTAGTTATGTTAAGTAATTTATTTTAACCTTATTCTTCTTACAACTTATATCATTTCTAATATGATGGACATCATTTCAAATTCCTTGAATTCAGTTTTAATCAAAACCATTTTGCTGATCAGGCCCTAAACACGTGAACTTTGCAGTACTCTGAAAGCCTATAGCGCCATAAGTAGAACTTTAAAAGCCTACGGTACCATTAATTAGCTTACAAAATACAAGTATATGACTGTCCAATTAATCTTTGATTAGTATGAGATGCTTACATCCAATCGAGCTTGCATCCACCCAATAGATAACTTTGGCTGTGTATCAATACCACATATGCCAGTGGCATTTATTAGACAGTGCATGCCATGCTTCCTTGCAGTTTCCATTCTCAAAGGTCCACACTCCAAAACTCCGCGTTTTTTGGCTTCGTTCTTTGTAGGAAGATGAAAGCTCTAATTTCCGCAAATAATCGGTTCCATCGTTCTCTGTACACTCTCCACTTAGATACGTGTTATGAATCAATGGACTTATATCTTTTGATTTAAATGGCTGGCTTTAAAATTTGGATGGTCCTGATCATCTGAACATCGATCACATGACCCCAGCGGTGGATCTTAAACTTCGCTCCTGAACCTCGTCAGACCATATAAAACACCAACAGGAAAAATCGATAGCGAGTCCAAGATGAGTTAAGGAAGAACGAAAGAACAGTAAAATACTTCAAAATATTTAACGTGCTGTTTTAAGTGATTCCGTTCAACAGCTTCACTTGAGAGTTCACTTAGATAATTAGATGAAATAATTCATCCATTTATCTTATTATTGCTTTCTTAGTAAATAATCTAAAGATAATTACATTGGAGGACTATTCATGTGAGTGTGTTTGGTAAGGAGGAAAATAGCAAGAAAAAAAAAGAAACATCAAAAAGTAAAGAAATAATGTAATTTGATAAGGGGCAATGATTAAAAATAAAGTAAATAAAAATAAAATAAATATTTTTTATGTATGAAAAATATAAAATGATAATAAAAATTAGAGTTGTTGGATAATTAAAATGTTAAATTATATCAAAAGGTGAGTAAAAAATAATATAAAAAGTGAAAAAAAAAGTTATCATTTTTTTACATTCTAAAGACACCATAATTTTTTTTTAAAATGATGATAAAAGTGCACCCCTTAAAAATTCTTTAATTGGACGAACACAGGAGTTTTTATATAAGGTGATCTGTGAAATCATAATTGATTGCATTGAGGTAACTGGTGGTGAACAGGACAGTACGAAGGGAGTCGGCAACTGTCTTTGGCGGGAAAGTCATCACCAAGGTGCTTGGGGGTGCGATGTGGCTAGGGGTGCATTTAATAAGCAGAGCGTAGGATTGAGCACAGCAGTTGTGGATGGAATGAAATGGGAAACTTGTAGAGGAGGTTGGATTGATGGGAAAGAGAGAGATTTGAAGATGGGTTGAGCGGAGGAATGTGCCGAAGTGAATGAATGGAGGAAGCTTGGCTATTACATGTTAGTAGAAAGTTTTGTCCTAAAAAAGTTGGATGAGAGTGTGGTTCTAACCTATGACCGCAGGCACTCATTTACGGCTCGGTACAAACGGGAGTAGTCTGATTACTGCATGCATTCATATTCATTATCTGACGTCCAATTAAAATACATGTGGTGTAGAAAGTTGTGTTGTGCGCATCTAACGCTCTGTTAATATGGTTGCATGTTTGGCTTTGTTTGCTTGGATGAATTAGTGAAGATTCCAACTCTAACCTTAAAAGCTTGAACGAGGCGCACCGTAAGCATGAAGTTTTTCCAGCCCTTAGTTATAAATATCTGTAACTTTTGCTCGACTCGAACATTACCGAGTTGACTCAAAGAGATTTTGCAGCTAAGACTCGGTTCGACTCTGAGGCGTAGCAGGAAGCAGCAGGAGCCACACCATCTAGATGCGGAATGGAAAACTTTTGTCATCTCCGCATTTCGTCGCACTTATACAATTCCATGTGCAAGATAAAAAGGTTGTGACTTGTGAGTGATCGAGACTCATTGTGTGCCAGGCTGTTGTTATGCAGCTTAGCAGTGCATAATAGCCAGATCCACTTCATCCGACGCCGTATTTAGTAGGATAAAAAGGAGAGAGAGAGAGAGAGAGAGAGAGATGAACAACACAAGGAGGAGAGAAATGTCTGTGACAAGGCCTCTTCCCCTCTACTCAAGTCTCCTGAAGCTGCTAACGCACCCCCATCAGAAGGTCCGAATTCTTGTTGTCGCAGATGAAGAGTGGGAGTTGGCCGTAACACGCTGCTGTGATGTATGTAAGAGTGACCGTGTTAAGGGGCTTCCTTTCCCTCAGGACAGATCCTCACCATCCAAAACGCCCAGTCTTTAGGTCAGGCCGTTATGGTGATCACCGATTATGCTTTCTTCGTTCCAGTCCTTGATCAGCCCTTTGTCTTCCAATCGCTACTGCTTCGTAATGGCTGATGAGAAATACAGAGGGTAAAATACAAAGCTACCCAACTTCATTTTGCATGCACTAGCATATTGCAACGCTAGCGCTCCACTTTCTTGTGTGTTAGTTAATTCAAAGTAACTGTTCTGCATGAAAGATATCATCATGTAAATAAACTGAAAGAAAAATAAACAGGAAAAAAGAAAGAAAAGAAAAGAAGAGGTCGATCAAGTGTGGACTGTGGACAACCTAGCTATTGGGTATAATGGCTTGGGAATTCATGTTGGGCCCGTGTTATACTTGGGTTGGATGATGATTTGGTTAAAGGCTGCATTTACATGCATGTCCATAAGATTCATTAGTCATCTGGTTAAGATCGAGCAGGATAATTGAGAGATCAAACAGAATTATATCTGTTGGGACAGTCAGAGTCCTCCATCTGGGCATGTGAATGAGATCGAATCTCTTCTTTATCGGTGTTGTGCATGGGCTGTACATGTGTGTGTACTTTAGACCATTTAGGAAAATAGAGGTGAATCCACGGGCTTACAGGCAATTAACCAGAAATGAAATGCCCAAATGGCTGACCAGCTGCAGATAAAAATAACCTAGAAATGTAAGATTTTAACTATTTATTTCCCTTCAGTATTCCAGACTTTAGACCGCCCATTTAACAGCTACCGTGTTTCCAGTTGTCTGCAATCTGCATTGCATATGCTTGAATGGATAGATACGTCAGGGTATGATTATTAGGCAAAGACATTAGATATGCATGAGCGACTGTATATAAAAACTGCATAGCTTTTTGTAGGTCATATATATTATCATATACATTGATTAGCCAGTCGCTTTGTTCTCTTGGATAGCAACAAGCTTAAGAGCCTGGAATCTTTTGAATAATGGTTACAGGCATTCATGCACATGCTCAAAGGAGGCAGATAAAGGTACCTGTTGTTTCTGCTGCAGCCGCATCAAGGATTTGTAGCCATGCGCCTTCGACTACAGAGATGTGTATCAACAAATTGAGATCTGAAAACACCGTTGCGGTGGCTTCTTTGCCAAGTCTGTAGCTCTAGATGAGATTCCTCCATGTTCTTGTGAAGAAAAGGGTGGGAGATTTATGCATCAACTCCCCTCTCTTACCAGTTAGGTGAGGCCTATGGCATTGACCACACTCTCCTCATGCACCTGCCAGATTTTAACTTTCCAATCTCCAGTAAGCACTAGCCAAGCACTGTTGATGGAAGTGGTATTTTCCTTTCACTTGCATCAAGGAAGAAGGAAGTTTAAAGGATCAAATGGACAACTCCTTGTTCTATGAACTGCACCTTGAGCGGTTGTGGGAAGAGATTCACATGTGCCAAAACTATGGGGATGAAGGAAAAGCTGTGGCAGTGAGTAGCGCCATACAAAGAGAGTCAGCAATGGTTTTTGGAGTTGAAGCCCATAGAGACGACATAAGTAACGTGGATGGAATGATGTGGTGTAGCGGATCACTTAATAGATTGGGAGAGAGAGTGTGGAATTGAGTATGGCGATTGTAGACAGAATGAGATGGGAAGCACTGGGTGAAGGTTGGATTGATGACCGCAATTGAGAGGGGAGTGTAGAGAAGGTTGAAGAGTTTGGTGTAAGGTGAAATGCAGGAAATTTGCTAGCCATGTATTTGTGGAGAAGTTTGTTCT
This sequence comes from Pouteria campechiana, assembly GCA_036873735.1. Taxonomy (NCBI): domain Eukaryota; kingdom Viridiplantae; phylum Streptophyta; class Magnoliopsida; order Ericales; family Sapotaceae; genus Pouteria; species Pouteria campechiana. The sequence goes on along the minus strand of JAYJMB010074011.1, from coordinate 107,690 downwards.
GAGAAGGATGGATGGGAGTTTGGTGCTTGAATATTGTTTTAGGCACACCCATGTCATTCAGTCCAATGGGAATGATGAATTTCTTGTGCCGCTGTAAAACATTGTTATATTGAAAACGATTTGAATCATTAGATGAAGTATGAAAGAATTTGAACCAGTGAACAATCGTGCATTGATGAAAGGTAACTTAAGTTTCTACTTAGAAAACTAGCAAATGCGTGAAAACTAGTAAATGAATGCATTGCGCCATTTTCTAACTTTGGCAGAAGGCCACATACAGCAGACTCCATGTGAGGTAAAAATGGTCCTTAATGGCAGGTAGCGTGATGTGAAAGCCATGTTTGAGACATGTAAAAACAAATCAAGCCACAGTGTTAGACAAGGATCTTTTCAATGCCCTCTTTCTTCAAAGAGATTTACCTTGATTTTGCAGATCAAGGCATGCAGTATTTACACAAGCAATGGATGTAAAACTGCCTTGCACACGCTGACTTCTGTGCTTATCTACAGTATGAAAGAATTAAGATTGTAAAAAAATGAGAATTCCCACTATTCAATTCCAATTTAGCTAGAAGTATTATCAAACAAAATGGAAGTCTTGAAGTATCGTCAAAGACAGCACAAGACCTTCATATGCATCATCTTAGGATATATGTAGCCAGTTTTTAAGTTGAGGCTCCATATACTCTTTTATAACTAAATGGCTGCATTTGCCCATTTGGGACAAGGCATATGCAGCCAAGCCAACCAGGAGCCTTTTTTTTGGCTATAAAGTGCTTTCTCTTATAGTGAGACGATTCGGTTTTGAATGTACACATCTCCTAAATATAGCTACTTGATGAATCTTCAATATAGTCAAGTTAAATTGTCTTCAACAATCAATCCAGCTTCGCATACGTAATACGTGAAATTTAATTAGCCATTTATTATTTTTATTTTATATTAAAATTTGCACAAAGAAAATTACACGTATCAATTAATAGGTAACCTAAACTGATTAACGCATTGGGATAGTATCTCAAACATTAATATTTATAAGATTTATTGACAATATTTATAATTTATCATTAGTGTATTATATATTCATATTTAAAGAAAATATGATAATAACGTATTGAGTGGGTCATATTTAAACATTATATTGTAGCAAATTCTTATTTTATTAGCCAATATTAATGGTTGATGCCTCTTAATTTTTTAATCAACATATTTAATTCGAAATGTAAAAAATAAGCTGTTTAAATTTCTTGAATGGATTTGATTGGAATGGATTTTCTTGAAAATTAAAGATGAAAAAGACGATCGAAATGCCTCTTCAGATAGGCCGAGCCATAAATATTCTGGCTCTCTGCACTTTCGCCGCCCTTTTTGTGTCCAGACGAAGCCATGTTCAGCTTCCTTTAATATAAGAAATCCGATCCACACCATCCAATCGAAAAATCACTCCCACAGTCCCACCTTATCACACCCAACGAATAAAAAAAATCCCGATTCCACCTTCCCGATTAATTAAATCGAAATTCCAACCCACCAAAACATTTGAAGTCAATCAGTCCCATCAAGGCTTTGCTAGTCTTTAATTCTATCCAAGCATTCAGATCATCTATAAGACTAAGAAATACGTATTACACAAAACATAGTCCACTGATAATTGCGATGTACATATGTAGAGTAGGAGGATGCAATAAACTAAACAACAGTAGCTAGCTCCAACGATCACGGTCGACGTAGACGGACAGGACAGCTTAATCCGTCACAGTCAAACATTTCCCACTCGAGGTGGCGGCGGTGGTGGTGGTGCTTCACGAGCCGAGACAGACCTGCGAATGAAGAACATGAAGGCTCCCTCCCTACCTCTTCTACAGAGCCATTTGAGCGGGAAGAAGACATTGCAGACAACATAAACAGCAAAAAGGATGTAAGGAACGAAGCATAGCGTGGGTGGCACGATGCTGCAGAGCAGCGAAGCCAAGGCGAGGAGAATAGAGTGGAACCTAAAGAGGCGGAAGAGGCGAGAGGCACTTCCATACCCATGAGCACTGACGACGACGGAGCTCAGGTGAGCGCCAAAAGAGAAAAGAATAGAGTACGCGATGATGAGGGAACGATGATGTACATGTGCAGCAGCCGACGGTATTGTTCTTATTTGAGGACTTGGCAACTGTGGGGTCGGGGAGGGCAATTGCAGCACAGCAGCTATTGCTGACAGCATTAAAGCCAAGAAAGAGGTGGAAGGCAGCAGGCTCCAATGGGCAGACCTCCTCCTGCTGGATGGTCCACCGCAATTTCTCCAACGACGTCGAGTATTCATTAAGAGTGAGATAGGCAGGTGGGAGCTTCGTCGCATTGGTAACAGGATGCCTGTTTCGGTTTGACGACCGAGCCTTTTTAAGGGATGACCGATATATTATGGTTCAGTTTCCTAGTCATTAATTGGGTTGCCGATATCGTCTCGTGGATGTGATAAATGCACATCATAATAATTCTCCAATCTTCTTTTCGAGGGCCTCGTGATTCTTGTCTCTACTTGATGGACGGGGAGGATGCCTTCAATGGCTCCGTTGAGTCATTTTCAAATATTTCCACCGCAGGAGTTATGTCTTCAATATCATTCCAAAGGGCATTTAAGTCATTTTCAAATGATTGCAAATATGAGTACATTCTTAAAAAGTATATAGCCCATGTAGATAAGTGATTAAAATATATAAGGATAAGTGATTTGAAAAGGCAAAATTAATGATTAAACATAAAAAAGTAAGGTATTGTGGATATGACTCCGTTTGGTTGGAATGTAGAGTTTAGTTTGACAGAAGTATTATTTCCCATGCTGGTGCTCTCATTGTTGTCCGAAAGTTGATAGGTGTGCCTTAATGCTGTCCAAAAGGGCATTTAAGTCATTTTGAAATATTTCCTCTCAAAGGGCATTTTAGTTATTTTGAAGTGTTTCCATCGATTGCATTATCGTTTTGTATCCTGGTACTTGGGGAGTGTCACTTGCTCTTTTCAGAGGGTTGAAAGTTGCATGTCGGGCGGGTAGGAGGAAGTCTTTTTAAGTCAATTTGTAACGTTTTCATCGATGGCATTCTCGGTGTTTTCAGATAGTTGAAAGGGTTGTCCTGTTCTTTTCAGATAGTTGAAAGTTGTGTGTCCTGTAGAAGGAAGCCTTAAATGTTCACCCAAAGGGCATTTAAGCCTATTTGAAACGTTTCCATCGATGGCATTCTCGTTATTTTCAGAGAGTTGAAGGGTGTATGGTAGACCGACAAGTATATTATCTTCCAAAGCATTTCTGTTTTTACATGCATATGCTAAATGTTGTATATATTTTTTTAAAACCTTTACACGTGATATAATATTTTTACACGAGTTTTAAACTATTTTTTTAATTTTTCAAATAAATTATTTTAAATATAAAAAAATATCTTAAATTTAATCTTAGCATCCGGTTGAACCCAAAACTCAAAACAACAATTGGGTGCTGCCCTCAAATAGTTTATTAATCTACGAATCACTCTGAATTCGTTGTCATTCAACTCTTTCAAAAAGGACAGTCCCCATCAGGCTAAATGCGACCACACTTATTTTTTATTCGTAGAAATATTTTTCAATACTATCTTTTTACCATCAATATCATCCATTTTAGCCGGGTCACATCAAATAAAATATATTTTTTACTTAAAAATAATGATATGACCCATTTTAAGTGCATAAAAATTCTATTATTTGTTTTCTTTAATTTAAGAATACATATTTAATATTTTAGATGATGCATTATGATATATATATATATATAATTTACTGCCAGAGAGTGATTTCAATGGTAAAAGTATCTCTCGGCTGTTTTCTTTAGTATGGCCTACTTGAATATTTCATTTAAATAATTTTTATATTAAAAAATAAATCGCATTTAAAGATAGCATGTCATGGACATGGGAAAAAATAAGAACATGGGTCAGTATAACTTAGCCGAGACCGTGAAAGGAGGCTTCGATCCGGGCCCCAGCTGTCAGGGTAGAAGCAGCTTAATTAAGAGCCTCTAACAAACAATCACCATGAAATAAATGGCCAAACAACACGTAGGCAAACTATTAGCCAAATGCAACTATCTAAAGAGCCTGAAATCTTTTGAATAATTGTTACAGGCATCCATGTACATGCTCAAAAGAGTCAGAGAAAGGTACCTGTTTTTTCTGCTGCAGCCACGAGCCTTTGACCACAGAGGTGTATCAACAAGTTGAGGTCTGTAAACACCGTTGTGGTGGCTTCTTCGCCAAGTCTGTAGCTCCAGATGGACCAGATGGGTTTCCTCCGTTGTTCTTGCGAAGAAAAGGTTGGGAGATTTATACATCTAACTCCCCTATCTTACCAGTTAGGTGAGGCCTATGGCATTGACCACACTCTCCGCATGCGCCTGCGAGATTTTAACTTTCCACTCTCCAATAAGAACTCATCAAGCTCTGTTGTGGGGAAGCGGTATTGCCTTTTCACTTTCATCAAGGAAGAAGGAAGTTTAGAAGATCAAATGGACAACTCTATGTTCTACGAATTGCACCTTGAGCGGACGTGGGAAGTGATTCACGTTTGCCAGAACTATGGGAATGAAGGAAAAGCTGTTGCAGTGAAAAGCACCATACAAAGAGAGTCAGCAATGGTTTTCGGAGTTGAAGCACTTAGAGAGGACACCCATAACGTGGATGGAATGATGTGGTTTAGCGGGAAGAAAGGAAGAGTGTGGGATTGAGTATGGCTATTGTAGACAAAATGAGATGGGAAGCAAGGAAAGCAGATTGGATTGATGACAACAATAGAACGGCGAGAGTAGAGAAGGTTGGAGAGTTTAGTAAGAAGTGCAAATGGAGGAAGTTTGCTAACTATGTATTGGTGAAGTTTTTCTGAGAGAGGTGAACAGGAGTTTGGTGCTTGAATATTGTTTTAAGCACACCCACATCATTCAGTCTAAATGGGAGTGATGAATTTCTTTTACGTTTGTAAATAGTTATATTGAAAAGGATTTGAAAAATTATATAAAGTATGAAAGAATTTGAACCAGTGAACAATTGTTTATTGATGAAAGGTAACTTGAGCTTCTGCGTGGAAAACTAGGAAATGCATGCACTGCGCCATTTTCTAACTCCGGGAGAAGGCCACATACAGCAGACTCCATGTGATGTAAAATGGTCCTTAATAATAGCAGGTACTGTGATGTGAAAGCCACGTTTGAGACATGTAAAAAGAAATCAAGCACAAGTTTTAGACAAGGCTCTTTTTCAAGCCTCTCTTTCTTCAAAGAGAATTGTACCCTGATTTCGCAGATCAAGGCATGCAGTATTTACACAAGCAATGGATGGATAACTACCTTGCACACGCTGACCTTTGTACTATCTACAATAGGAAAGAATTAAGATTGTAAAACTATTCAATTCCAATTTAGAAGTATTATCAAACAAAATGGAAGTCTTGAAATATCGTTAAATACAGGGCAAGAGCTACAGATGAATCATCCTTCTCTTCCTGGAAAATTAACCTTTGAATGTACTTATCTACTAAATATAGCTACTTGATGCATCTTCATTCTAGTCAATTTATTAACTCATCCCGAACAATAATCCAAGCTTAAGCAAGTCAGGTCTTCACACGCATTCTGTTGGGGACTGGCAACCTAGATGCAATATTGGCTCCCCTTCAGACAGATTCAACCATTCTAGTTTTCTCCAAGCAAAGTTTCTGAGATCGTTGCTCATCTTCAACACCCAACTGTTTCAGCGACTAGCTAAATCGAAAGCAATCAATATATGTGGAGGTGACTTTAACACCTAAGTTTTTCTTTTTTCCTTCAACTTTTTCTTTTTCTTCCTTCAGCCTTAGCCGGAACCTTTCCATTGTAGATTTTTTCTGTTTTCAATGTTAGCTCTCATCTTTTTTACTAGCAAAACCCGCACTTGCTTTTCTAAAAATGGAACGTATTGAGTTCTTAAATCTCTAAGACAAAATAAGTACATGTTATATAATAATGGATTGCAGATCAAAGCCTCCAACGGAATTGATGTTAACAAAAAAATAAGACAGGCTCATTTTAGGCATCTACTAGATAAGGTTTTATATTATGAAGGAATAAGAGTTGGTAATAGCACCAACAATCCTACTTTTAAGCATAATACTAAATCAAAAATCTGAAGAATGATAGGAGATCTCACCTAAAACAAAATTATATATAACATTGCAATTCGCCCATATTAGAAGTCCGATGCAGCGAGAAGGTCAAAATACTATAATGGTCGGTCATATTAGAGACCCATATCGCCTAAGACATCGGTTTTTCCCCGTCTCCTTGGATAGATGTCAGCCGAAGCTCTGGCTGATGGGGTAAATGTACTGGATGAGAGATCGCCTTTTTAAGCACATCTTATGTAGGATGTAATCAACTCCATTGGTTAATATTCACACGAAAACTAGTTGAAAAGATAATTCTCTGCTCCAAATTGCCAATTTTGGAGCCACCCAATGCAGGGGAAGCAGCGGAAATTGTTCCCATCCGTTCAAATCCCTCGACGCAGAGCCACATATCAGACCTTTAGATAATCAGAAATTCAAGCCTCAAAAGCGAATCCGGCAATTGGGCCTGCCTCTTCAGCCTTAGAAACTCTGGGCTCTCTCATCCGAGAGCAAGAAACAGCATACAACAGCGGATTTAAAATATGTATAAATCAAGGACAAGACAATTTAATTAGGCCAGTTTTATTTCCATATTATGAAAGATTCAACTAATCAAACTTGCCGATCGGATACAGTTAGTCTGTGTTGATTTTCCATCCAGCGTCATCAACTATTGTTGAATATTAAAAGTCACGCGGAATTTTTTTTCCTTTCTATTCCCGCCGTTTCCAGCCTCTTCTTTATCTAAAACGAAGCCCCTACTTAGCTTCCTTTAACACAGTTAAGAAATACGATCCAGATCATCTAATTTAAAAATAACTCCCATTTTATGTTGGGAATAAAACTGAGAACACACACAAGCATTAATTAATCAAGCACACAAAGAATTAACTTGGATCGGTCTTACAACCAACTCCACCAAAGAAAATAATAACTCACTATAAAAAAAAATCATTACACATCTTCTTTCAGAAACAACAGCCTACCTCTCACACACAACTCTCTATGTCTATCATTTCTCTGTGCTCTCTCTAACCCTAGGGAACACATCTATTTATAACCCTATACAATATGCATGCCCTAATGCATAAAACCCATGTGCAGGCCCAGTAACCTTACAGAATACAAGATACTACCTAATAATTCTCTACTTTGGCTTGAATTTAGCAGCATCCAACCAACTTGAGAATAACTAGTGTTAGCACGATCTTATAAGCTCACAAAACTTCATCAGCCATACTTCAACCAATATGACCCACTACACCTCTCACAAGTGCCTCGTACAGCTTAGCATCACTGTATAACTCGACGTGATTCCACATCTCTCATTGCTGCACTGGAATCTCTACTAGAGATACTACCACAAATAACTGAAGCAAATTTCATCTGTTTCTTTTCAAAATTCTCCACAGACTCAACCATCTGATCCTCTATAGACTTCACTGTCTGATTCTTCATAGACTTCACCTTCTATACTTTACCTGTACCTGTAACTTTGGATCTCATAGGATTTCCGCTTGTTTTCACACTCCCAATCAATTTGTACAAGTTCCCAATCATCTAAACCTTAGTGACAATCATAGCCTCTCTATTCACCTTGAGAACTCCATCTCCAATAGACATCCTGTAACCTCTGGAGTCCGACGTTCCCAATGAAATTAGGTTCATCATCAGATCCGGTACATGTTTCACATCAACCAGTGTTTGAACAACACTATCAAACATGTGAACCCATACTGTCCCAACACTAGCAATTCTACTCTCCGGTTTGTTTGTCATCCTCATAGTACCACCATCGCACTTCGTGTATGTGTCGAACTGCTCTCTAACTGCACCTATGTGAAAAGAATAATCAGAATCTAAAATCCAATTGGGACCATCCATGCTTGCTTTTGTTGTTAGTAAGACATCGCTGTCTTCAATAATTGAAGTCTCATCAGATGATTCTTCCACATTCTACTTTCCTTTTTCCTTTCTCTCTTGACTCTGATATACCTCGGGACAGTTCCTCTTGATGTGACCATATTTTCTATACCTTTAGTAATTGAAATCTCCCTTGGACTTGGATCTGCTTCTGCTTCTTTGAGAACCGTTGTTTCTCTTAGCAGATCTTTCCCCATTGCGACCACTTGTCACCGCTAAAGCACTCTCATTTCTTGTCAATCTACCATTGCTACTTTCCTTTGGGTTTCAAATATCAACAAAGAAGCAATCACCTTGTCCCTTTTCAATATGTCCTTCCCAAACAACAATGTCATTATGATATGATCGTAAGAATCAAGCAATGAAGCTAATAGGAATAAAGCTTTATCCTCCTCCTCAATTCTGATGACAGATATCTTCCCATCTTTATCGGTTTTTACTTTCAAGGCATCCAAATTTATCAATATTCTCTTGAATTCATCCAAGTGCCTCTCAAAATCTTTGCCTTCTTCTAACCAAAGACTATACAATTGCTTCTTCAAATACAGCCTGTTCGTCAATGACTTTGACTTGTACTTGCTCTCCAACTTTGTTCACACCTCCTCTAGATCTATCAAGTTAATGATCTCTCGAAGTGTGTTGTCTGTAAGAAATAATTGGATTATACTTGTCGTCAAATCCCTCATGTCTTGCTATGAATTATCAGTGAGCTTTTCTGGTTTCTCTGACTTCTTCTTGAGAGTTTTCACTATCCCCTCACGAGTTAAGATATTTTTCACATGTTGGTGCCACAAGGCGAAATCATTATGCCAATTGAACGATTCAACTCTGAATGTTGCCTTCATATCTGTTTACATTGTTTTTTGACCTAAGTTGCTTTGTGCTATTGCCTTGTTTGAAGTTTCTGCAGTTTCTAACATTCCTCAACTTCAAAACATGCCATCCTGCACAAAACACCAAAAACAAGTAGAATTTCTCCAATCTAAACTATCCAGGTGATTCACAGCATCCTAAAATCTATGAAATAACACTTGGAAATGACACCTGGATCACCAAAATTTGACCTTTGGATCTCCAAATATGGGCCAGCAAAATCTAGTTGTTCGTCCTCCTCTCTATTCTGTTCATCATGACAGACTGCTTTGTCGGTGCATCTCCTTCCCAAATTGGGAAACCCTAGCCACACCAGCCGTCGCTACCCCTTTTCGCTGCCTGCCTTCGACCATCCATTGATTGATCTGCTTTGGCCAAATACTCTCCACCAATGTTCCGACGCTGGATGTGTCTTCACCGCAAGGGATTATGACCCACCACCAGAAAGAAGGGAGAGAAAAACCCTGCTGCCAACCTTCTTCCTCTCTACCACCGAATCTGTCGATGCCACTACTTTCCATGCTACCGAGGGGAACCAATCCAGCTCTCCGCTCCTTTGCTTGCCCCTGATGATCGATAATCTCAGTTTTCGGCAAAAAAAAACCCATTATCTCCTTCCTTTGCATCAATTTGGGAAGAAAACTCAATAGCTACTGTTGCTGTTCACCCTCCACACATCGCTAAATGCATGCCCTGTCTGATCAGGGTCCCTGCAGCATGATCTCTCTGACCATCTCAATTCTCCACTGATGGCCGACCCTGATTTTGATGGGTTGAGAGAAAAAAATCCAACAGTCATGCAAACGTTGCTCGTCTGCCTACTATTGCCTCCATTCAAGCCGCACCGCCAACCGCATGACGCTGTCAATTAGTCTCCGGTTGCACAATCCCGTCGCCCGATCAGCCTCCTTGCGCTGTCTAATCTGCTGCCTCACGTCCATGTGCTGATCAATGCAGCACGCCTCTGGCCCGATCAATGTCCAGCTAGAAATCAGTAATCGCCTAATCTAACTGGACTCTACCTCCTAATCAGATCCTTTATGTCAATCTGAGCCGTCAGATCACGCCTGGATCTAGCTATCTAATCTGTGTGATCACCTCGATCGTATGCTTACACTCCGTTCTCACCATATTTCAACAACCGAAATCACATGAACTAAAACTCTGATACCACTTGTTAAGAATAAAACCGAGAACACACACAAGCATTAATCAATCAAGCACACAGTGAATTAATGTGGATCGGTCTTGCAACCTACTCTACCAAAGAAAATAATAACTTGTTATGAAAGAAAATCACTACACCTCTTCTCTTAGAGACAACAGTCTGCCTCTCACACACACCTCTTCCTGTCTGTCATTTCTCTGTGCTCTCTCTAACCCTAGGGAACATATCTATTTACAATTCTAAACAATATGCATACCCTAATGCATAAAACTCATGTGCAGACCCAGTAGATCTTGCCAAATACAAGACATTACCTAATATTTTAAACACCCAATTAATAGTCAAATCAAAGTTTCCTAATTACGCTCAAATTCTAACCCGTTAAATTCCAAGAAACTAGAAAATTAAAAAGAATGGCCTTCGATTTGTCATTTGAATTCAATCCAGCCCATCAAACCCTTGCCAACCTTTCAATCCAGTTAACCCGTCAGATTCTCTTTAGCTCTAAGAAGGCCAACTTCATATACAAGAACTGCTCGCAAATCCCCTTCCATCACCATCAAACATTTTGCACTCGAGGTGGTGGTGGTGCTTCACGAGGCGAGACAAGCCTGCGAATGAAGAGCTTAAAGGCTCCCTCTCTACCTCTCCGATGAAGCCACTTGAGCGGGAAGAAATTGCAGACAACACAAACAGGAAAATGGATGTAAGGAACCAGCCACAACGTTACGATGCTGGAGAGCAGCGAAGCAAAGGCGAGGAGAATGGAGTGTAACCTAGAAAGGCGGGAGAGGCGAGAGGCTCTTCTATAACCAGTGAGCACCAAAACAGAAAAGAAAAGAGTATGTGATGACGAGGGAACGATAATGTGTATGTGCAGCAGCCGACGGTGTTCTTCTTAGTTGCGGATTGGACGACGTCAGCAACTGTGGGGTTGGGAAGGCCAATTGTCCTACCCAGAAATTGTAATCATGTTTAGCAGGGGCGTCTACTCTGAGATGAGAATTTGTGCTGCCGAGACGAGGTTTGGGGCATCGCACCCGTGGCATGAAAGCCCAAGATAAATGATCAATGGTCGACTCGTCTCCAGCATTGAAGTCGATACAAACAGGACCAACAACACAAAAATCAAAATAAAAAGATGGAAATAAAATGTCCTCTAAACAGATTAAATTTGCATTTAAAAAAAGATCGAAGGTACGGCCATTAGTAAGAAAAAACAGGGTTATTATTTCCGTCACATTGTGATATCGATAAGAAAAGGATGGAAAGAGGATGAAAAGAGACATATAAAGTAAAAAACACGCTTAATTACAAATTTACATTATGCGGGTAATATTTTAAATTACTTCCATTTCCAAATGCTCTAAAGATAATGAAATGAATCACGCCAGTTTTTGGCCCTTTAAATCCCGTATTAGCATCATATATCCGTGAAGACTTTTGCAACCAATGCAACTTTTGCCCAAGATTGCAGGAGTTGCCCAAAAGATTTCAAATGGCTGGCCCCAGGTGAGAGCAATCACAAGGTTTAATTTCCGGTAGAGCCTTTGTGCAATCGCAGCACTAACAAATGACAAAAATGCAAGCGTCGGTTAAACCCTAGAAGCCCAGCTGTACAAGCCCGCCAGACGCCGAAGCTGCCTGGCGCCAAAACCACACCTTCGATCGCCCTTCCTATAAATGCTCCAATTCAAAGCCATTTTCGCCCGGCGAATATCTCTCGTTTGCTCCCCTCACTCGGAGCTCCAAGATAGGTTTTCTCTTCCCATCTCAGACGATCGTCTATTCGATCTTTCCCCCGCGCTCAGCTGTAATTGGAGCTCTCGATGGCGACTTCCGTCGATCAAGACCAACAATGGCTGCTCGATTGCCTGACTGCTACGCTAGACACCAACCAAAATGTCCGATCGTTTGCGGAGGCATCATTGCACCAGGCATCTCTCCAGCCAGGTTGGCTTTTCCGTGTCTTTTTGCTGCCGGATCAGCTGATTAAGCTTCATTTTTAGGAAGACTTCTGCGGAGAACCAAAACCTTGTAATTGCGGTTCTGGCTACCCTAGATTTTTCGATGATAGTGAACATAGCATTGTTTATACTTTTTTCAGTCGCAAAAAGAAAATTGGAATCATTTCTTGTGTTTCTAATCTTTTCGATCAATCTTCTAGGTGGATTACTGTCCTTTTAGCTTTTGTCCCGTTGAACCAGCAATGACGCATGGACATCAGAGTTACGAAGATATCTCTTTAAAGAATAGCCGAATTGTATGTTTGATCTGCTTATCAATAGTGATACGTTGGGAACTTATAATGAGCTTAACTGCAACTCATTTAATTCCTTATATTGATTGTAATCCAACCAGAATTGTTTAAAGAATTTCTTCAGTGTCATTGTCACGATAAATTAGGGATTACTTTGATCCATCCCTTGTCTAATGCTCAATCTCAAACAGCCATGAATGAGATTTACCAATCGTTTGGCCAGCCAAAACTGCTTCCATTCCCCATAAGCTCAAGTATGGAAGGGGAAAAAAAAATTCTGTTGTATCCTATGCAATAATTGACATGATAGAAGAGCATGGGTATTTGCATTCAGCACCATCTATGTTTTCGATTTTGAGAAAGCAGATGGAGGCTTGCTGCATCAAATGATTCTTCAGAACTGAATACGTTGAGTTTCCCCTTTTAGACATCCGAAGCTTGCTTCTTAACATGAGACTTTTTTTCACAAATCAATTTTCGTTCAGAATGACATCCTTCCAGCTCAAAACATGTCTAGGATTGCCTCCTTGCTAGCCCTTCTTTTGCCCCTTCATCTCTTGCTTCTCTTAATAAGGAACAAAAATAGATTAACCTCTAATGCCTTTGCTTGCTAGTGTGGAATTCTCTGACAAGCATGCTTTTGTTACTTGGACAGCTAAATCATCAGTGCGAATCAGAAAACCAAGCATTTTTCAGCATGAACATTGCAAAGCATGGCCGTGTTGTGGCCAAGCAAATTTCTCATGGCTAACTGATTTAGCTTTCTGCAACGCCAACCTAGAAATCATCCCACTTAATATATTTTATAGTATGAACGGAAATACCATATAGGATTGAAGTCTCAATAAAAGACATGTGGATAACCATTAAGATAATGAGGGATCAAAAGTGTCTTGGTTCTCTCCATTGAGTTGATGAGCATCACTGTGAGTTTTCTGAGAATGTTTGGTGAATAATGTCAATGTAATTACGAGTTATTACATTTAAATGGCATATAGGCAGCTTACTTCCATTTGCCTGCAAAAATGTTTTGATTGATTGATTTTCATCTCCATATCAAAAGGAAGTATCTAGTGATTATTTTTTGGTTGGTGTGTTTCAAGCTATTCTTTCAGTGCACCATGGTGTTTATATGTTATATGGATAGGATATTTTATGAGGTGGAAATCTAAACGTGTAACGAGCTCAAAGATGAATCCATGATGGCAAAAGAGGGCCTGGCATGATCGACAGGAATAAGAGACAGATACAAGCACCATACTGGCAAGACACAAGTGGAAATAGAAACCAAAATTAAGCAGAGTATTAGCTGAAATCTTTATCCAAAAGGGATATGTGAAAAATTCTGGATTTAGCCATTTCATACACAGAAAGATTTGCTCTTCTTGGATGTTAGGAAAATGCTATAAGATGAAACTGGATAAGTTAATGAACTTTGTTGATGATGTTTGCCATCCCACAGAAATTGATCTCCTTGACTTAGTATAGGATTTGCAGCGCTCCCTCAGTGATGGTTCAATGGAGGTGAAATGAAATGCATCTCTTGTAACATGATGAAGGCCCTTGGCTCTTTCAATCTGCAGATCAGCAAGTTTGGTTGGAGTCATTGAATGCGGAAATCCGAATAGACACTAATGTGGTTCTTTCCAATCAATCTATTCAAACTGGCAGCGCTAGGTGAGCCGGACACTACCATCAAATTAATTTTATGAGAACCTTGTTACAGAGATTGCTATCAAGTTAACCCATAGTCAATCTGCTTCAATAAGTCAGAGACTAGGCAAACAGGATCGTCTTTCTTAAGTAGAATTTCTCCTACTCAAGTCTGCCTCACTCAGCAGGATAAGGGAGGTGACTGTTGAAAATGGCTAATTGGATATTCTTTATGAGTATGACTCGCCGTTTGGAGCTAACGGCCATAACAAATGTGTTTGAATTTGTGTTAGATTCTAGCCTAGATATGGCTACTTTCGAAATTCTTCCTGCAAATATGCTAGGCAGAATGCCATCTCTTGTTAAAGATGCTGCTTTTCCCTCCCTAGCAACCAGCAGTTGGAAAGAGTCATGTAGCCTCGAGGATCTGAGCCTCTAGCTTCCCACCTACTGTTCTTCTCCCTTTTCTTGTTAATAGCACTGCTGTTTTTTGTTGACTATGTTGTTTTCTTTTCAAATTGCTTTCCTTCTTAAAGTTATCTGTGCTTTTTCTTCTTTTCTTCCAATATGATATCTGTATCAGCTACATTAGTGTTGTTTTTAATTTGCTACTAAAATTAGCAGTAACATTGTTGATCTTTTGTCTTCCTCAAGGTTTTGGGGTTGCATTATCCAAGGTTGCTGTCAACAAGGATCTACCACTGGGATTAAGACAGATATCCTGATCTCAAAATTATCTCAAGCTTAAGTATTTTTTTTTATCTCTTCTAATGAGCAATGTCCCGAAGTTGCATGGTCTTTGGGCCTTAACATGGTCTACCTTGCCGCCGTCTTGTTAAAGCAGTTTATAAAGCAGCATTGGCAGGAAGATGAAGAGACTTTCATACATCCTGTTGTTTCAACAACAGAAAAGGTCGATAAGTGACGTATTTGTATTTTTTGAAAAATATTTGGATGCTATATCCTGTTCAATTGTTTCTTTGTTCTGTGTTTATTGGTGTTATTATTATTATCAGTAATGAGAAAAATGAATGGGAAAATAAATGAGGAAGAGAAGATCTGTTGTCCAAGTGGATGATTATGATGATGACATTTGTCTTTTGCATTTTTTTCTATACATTTAAAGGGTTGAAACCCTTGACACCATGAAATGAAGCCGTAAGAATATGAATTATATTAAACTAATGGACAGAATGTGCCTTAGAAGGGTGCGTTTCTCATAGGCTTCTCAGGCATTCTTTAGTAACCACATGTTTACCATGTGACATGTAGCTTTTGCATTGTGTACCATAGAATAGAATTTGATGAATGGCTCACAAAAAGCTTAAGTTCACCACTGCAAGTGCATAATTCACACTACTGAGCATGTGGGAGTTATGCAGCCTGCACTGAACCATGTCCATCAAAGTCTGTGCTTGCTATTTTGCACCAAAATAGCAAGATCAATTAATGTTTCATCAAAATAATTTGCGAATCACAGTTTTTTCATTTTTTTATATTTTAAAATTTAGACGCATGTTGCTAGGAGAATTTGTTTGTTGCCTATGCTTCAAAATTCCGAGGGGTGAGTGCAGTTATGTGCAATTCACTGTTTAAGTCAGCATTCTCAAATCTACCCTGGAAGATTCTAGAAATCTTCTCAGGCTTACCTGAGTAGACGTTGGATATCTTTCTTGTTCTGCCTAAAAGATCTAAGCAGTCTAAAGAACCCTTTTGTAGAAAATGAAATTTACAGTTAATGCCTAAATGGAATTGTGCTGCAACTTTATGATACAGTCAATTGTTTCATAAATCATTGTTTTCAGAATATCAATAGCCCTTAACTTTCAGTCACTGTTCTTAGGTTCCTGTTCTATACGAATGAGTTATGTTTTCTTTTCAAGAAGCTATTGATTTTGATCAAAATGTACATACTTTTTTGCCTTTCTGGCTTTTTTAGTTTAGTTTCATAATCTATTGCTATTATATATGCGCATGCCAATCTGCTTTTACAGGTAATAAATTTGCTCCACTAAATGTTGCTATTTCTTTTGTTCCACTATATGTTGCTATTGTATCTGGCAATCTGCCTATCTGCTTCAGTTAACTTTTCTTAATTGGATTCATTATCCATTGTTGATTGTTAATTGGATTCTTAGCTGACTTTTGTTTGTTATTTATGAAGTTCGAGAACCTGGATGCGTTGTGATTGTTCCCAACATTAGCATTCCTTTCTTTGCTTTTCTTGTGCTTATCTTTATGTTGCTGTCACTTATACTTCGGAGTTACAATATTAGGAGGCCATACGCCAGCATCTGATCCAGGCTTTGGATGATCCCCATGGAAAAATTTGCACAGCAGTTGGAATGGCTGTGGCATCCATCGCAAATTACGATTGGCCAGAGGATTGGCCCAACTTGTTGCCGGTGCTCTTGAAGTTGATTAGCAATCAGGCTGACATGAATGGAGGTTGAGTGGCAAGACTGATCTCTCTCTCTGTCTCTCTCTGTACCTTTATTGTGGTTTGGATGTCAAACATTCTCCAATACATAGTTTTTTAGTGATAAGGAATACCTGAACCCTTTTTCTTACATAGTTTATTAATGCTATTAATGGTACCTAAACCCTCTGTCTTCTTGCTTTTCAGTGCGTGGGGCTCTAAAATGTTTGGCTTTGATCTCTGATGATATGGATGACAAGTTGGTGCCAAAACTAGTGCCTGTTCTGTTCCCATGCTTATACACAATCGTATCATCTCCTCATGTTAGTTTTTTAGATATCATGCTCTTTCTATTTGTTTTTTCCTTTTTGAACTAACAACCTTTTTTAAAACTCATTACTCTTTGAGTCTTTCTTCATCAAAGCATTTTGGATCTTGTGCAATACTAGAGATATTAGCTGCCTACTTGTGTCAATGCTTAATTTACTAAACATGTTTCCTTGCCACATTTTGTTGTCAGATATATGGCAAACCTTTGTGTGCAAAAGCCCTTTCGATCTTACACTCATGCACATCAATGTTAGGGACAATTAGTGGTGTATATGAGGTACTGTGTCATAGCATGCTACAATAATATTGCTTACTTGGCTACATTTCTTGCATGTGATTGGATCAATGCATTATAACATATTTCAAGGTTGATGATTAATTTAGTTTGGTTGCTTCAGTCAGAAACAAGAGGGTTAATGATGCCAATGCTTAAATTATGGATGGAAAGGTTTTCTATTATTTTGCAACAACCAGTGCAGACTGAAGATCCTGATGATTGGAGCATGAGGATAGAGGTAGAATCTATTACTACACAGTACATAGACCTTTAATCTTAGACATAGTTTGAGTGCATTCAGTCACAATCTGCTTCCAACTAAGTGCTGCTTATTCCGATTTGTACTACCAACCATTTCTACTTGAATACTCAGTAACATTTTGAAACAGGCACTCCTTGCTCCTGCATGGAAGCTGTGCTTGCTTGATTTTACTTTGTGTGATGGTACTGTTATTTGGTTGCGAGAAGAAAAAAAAGATTTATTAAAGATTCTTCATTCTTGTTTTTCTTATCATCAGGTCTTGAAGTGTGTAATCAAATTTATTCTGAATTTCCGAGATATTACAGAAGATGAATTTTCCAGTAAATATACTCTCTACTGATTGAGATTATGTGAAGCTTTTTACTTATAATTTTAGGTGAGAATTTTCTTGTTTTTAACTCATCTTTTTAATGATCCATTATATGCAGTCATCTTGGCACCCTTGTGGCAGACGTTTGTATTGTGTCTAAAAGTATATGAGTTGTCCTTAATTCAAGGTACGGATGATTCCTACCCAGGAAGAGTTGATTCAGATGGTGCAGAACAAAGTCTGGAGTCTTTTGCTGTTCAGGTATAGAATTCCACTATAGAATGTATTACTATTCTCTCATGCTAGTGAGACGAAAAGTTCAGATAAGAGCCCACATATTGTAGAAGGAAACACTAATAGCATTCAGTTATTACATTTCTAAGCTTTGAAAGCCATGATGAGTTGTTGGCATGGAAAGCACTCATTAAATGTTTCTTATATTCACCCACTAGATGAAAGAAAATATTTATTTATAGACACATTGCTTATACATGTATGAATGCATGCATATACTCATGTATCAGTGTGTATAGATACAAATGCATATGTTTGTACAAATGTACATGTGTGTGTGCTGTGGGTTATGATTTAGTGGTAACAATTACATTACAAATGTATGTGTATGTGTGCTGTGGGTTATAATTTAGTGGTAACAATTACATTACAAATTTATATGTAGGTGTCCTATGGGTTATGATTTAGTGGTTACAATTGCATTGAAATGTCAGTGCAAATGGTTCATTTGGGGCCCAATATGTTGTATATTTGAATCTGATCAATTTACTAAGTGTGGTACAATATATTTAGCTAAGATTTAAAAGAATGTCTCAATTGGAGGATTAAATGGTTTATAGCATTGGAAACATTTAACAATAAATGTCACTTATTACAAGATTTTGGTTTGTGTGTAGATTAGAGGGATGTGATCCAAATATTTGTTTCATCCAATATTAATTTCCTACTTAAAGGAATGATTTTACAAAACTTTTAAGTCATTTTTTGAAGTCATTGTAAGGTTTATTTAGGCCCTTTTAAGTGGTTTTAGATATTTTATACATACTTTTTTCACTCTTTCAAATGATATAGCTTAACTAAGTTTCTAATTGAGATTTCTTGGTTGAATTAGTGGTGTCAAGTTTGAAGAATAAATTGGATTTAACCTATACATCATGCTGAACTCTGAATGAGCCATTTCCATTGAGATTTTTTGAGCAGATGTTACAATTGATTTTCTATGTACTTACATGCGTGCACATATCCACACACAGAGAGAGATTTATATATGTATGCATATGTATGTATATATGTATCACAAATATTCCTCTATTATAGATGAGTGGCTACACTAAATTTTGGCTTTTCAATACTTACATGGTTTATTTTTATATTTTATCTTTTACATATGATATAATGCTTTGTAGATGCTGAGGTCCACATGAGTCTTTGATTGAAATAATTTTGATGTTTTGACTAAATAAATAGCACTAATGGCGATGGTTAGTTTATGTTTAATCAAAAGATCATTGAGTGTTCATAAATAGTGTTTGACAAAAATTTAAGTCTAAACTAGTTTCATTGAAATTTGAGCCTATCATTTCCTTTAGGATTGTTGTGATGTTTTGGTGAAATTCTAATTTGACTTCTGTATTGTCTTCATTTATTTGGTAATGTTTCGAAAAAACAAAAAATGAATCAAGATTCAGATAGGTCATAATGATGGAAATTCTTATGAGCATACACATTCAAAATTTGCCTATTATGCAGATGAGGGAGGTCATTCCAATACCTATGTCGGCTGCTGTAAATGATTTTCTGTTTTCTCGACATGATATAGTATTTGATTGGATGGATTGGTGAGTGCCATGTGGGCCTATAATCAATATAATTTTTATTGCCTTTTGTTAAATAAATAGTGTCAAAAGTGAATGGATTTAGTCTCATTGAATCATTTTTTGAGAAGGTAATTCAAGACGAGGAATTTGTAGGATGTTATTCAATATACTGAACAAAGTGCTTATGTGTTTTCTTTGTGCTTAGCAGAGAATTTTTCTTTGTGCTTAGCAGAGAATTTATGTATTTCAAAATGATACATTTTTTCCACTGCAGTTATTCGAGTTGCTAGTGACCATATTGGACAATTATAAATTGTCAAGGGTAAGTTCAAGGTTACGCTTATGGGTTCCCTGCCATTATTTTTGATTAGTCAATTAGAAATCTAATTGTTTAAATATTTGTATTCTTGTGATGTCATTCCAGATGATTGGAAGCAACTACAATGAGCTGGTTTATTATACCATTCCTTTTCTGCAAATGACTGTAGAGCAGGTATAATATCAAAATCCCTCTTCTTTTTTGATCTCGCTGTAAGTTGAGCAGTTATAATATCAAAGGATCTGTTTTGATCCAGCTGTGCATTGTACAGCTTACAGTTTTGAGCTTGTTTTAACTTGTGTATAATAATTATCAGATTCCTTTGTTGGCTATTGGCACCTAATTTTATTCAAATGTTGCTGTAAAGTTGACATGCTAAGGAGAAAAATGGTGAAATGATGATTGATAAAATTTAAGGCATCTTTCAAAATAAGCTGTGACTCATACCATCCCATCTCCCTGAAAACACACACAAAAGGATAAAGAAGAAGAATAAGAAAAACAGTAAAAGGACAAAAAAGGCCTTGCAGAATTGGCAATGTTTTGGCTTTTGCATATTTATCAATTTCTATTATGTTGAAGCTTTGTCTCACTTATTATGGTATGAGTTCATCTGTGTTTTCTTCTCAGTAAATTTGAAAAAAGACTTAACGTCCTCTTATCTCAGAGAATTTAATGGTCAATAAGTGCTTACTGTTTGACAGTAAATGATGTATGTATTTATTTATCCTTAAAAAAGAATACTGTTTATTTAGTATACCTATGAGCCAAGTGTACTCAAGCTTTGTCGAGGCTTATTTGTCAAATAAACTTAAATTTCATGGTTGAGCTGAGCATGCAATCCCGAGCTTGAGTTAAGAGGGTTTCACGATGGCTTGTGCTTGAGCTTACATGTTAAACATGGTTTGAACTTAAATTTTAAACAGGGCATGTACTTCAGTTTTCTATTTTCTGTTACATGCAATTAAATGCAGTTGAACTAAATATACACTTCGGATATGATTGTGATTTGGATAAGCATAAAAGGTAGAAAAAGTTTTGTTTCCTCTTTCCACCCTCTTTTCATCTATCATTTAATATGATATGATATTTACTAACCTCAACTGCCTTCAACAACAGTGCTTTTTTTCATCATTATTGATGTTTCCAATCATCAAACTTATCTTTCTCCAACATTAATTCCATGTTTTTTTATTCATTTTGTGACTGACATTAACTTACATCATTTATCTCTCCTTTTTAAAATCTCTCTTTTGCACTTATCTAAACACATCTTTAAGGAAAAAGAATGAATATTCACTGTTTTCAAATTTATAGACGACATTTTCTTAAAATATTATACTCAAAAACCAATTTCCATAATTTATTAGACAACTTTCTCTTGATGGTATTTTATTTATTTTTAGGTTGTGGTTTAATGGGCTGAGCTCTACTGAAATCTTGGTGGAGCCTTCTTGTTTGGGGATGATTAAGCTGTTTTGATGAGATCCAACCCATTGACGAACTTAAAATTATCCATGTTTAACTAAAATACTGAAAAATCATTTAAGGTAAGGGCCTATGTAGGCAACAACATCTGAAAATCTATAAAATTATGCATAAATTGTGAATATCACTTGAATTGATTCACACAACTATTAAAATATTAATTTTTTTTATAGATCATTCATCCACATCAAAAGAACATGTTGGAAGTAGAGCTCAATTAGATACTCACAGGTCCTCTAGGCAAAGAGAATTTTAATGAATTAATATTCACACTCAAATAATTCAAATTTTGTGACATATTTGAGTCTTTTATGGGGATGATCTTTAGATTCTTAGCTAAATAGATGTATCTAAAGACAATGTTCGGCTTGAACCTCTTAACAATGATCATGGTGGGCTCAAAATAAAAAGGCTACACCAAGATTTTGGTGAAGTCCACTTCATTGAATCACGAGCTTTTATTTTTCTCTTTATTTCTTTCTAATCTAATTTGAATTTATTTGTTATCCTATCTGCTGTGCAACAACTTTTTAAGTGACTGGTATTTGGCTATTCAATCCATTTAATCAATCTTAATTCTAATTCTTTGAGTTAAATGTTTTAGCACCTGGGATGGATGGATAGCTTAACAGTTATAGACTGGAATAGGCTAGACAAACAGTTTATGTTCACTCAGAAGAAAGTGCATGAACTATGCAATGCAACGGGTCTTCATGTTCATGCTGCAAATGCTGGCTGACTGGCTGCAATGGTCTCTTTCAATTACTTGTGACAGGCAAAAACTAACCACTTTAACACAGAGAACATACAGGACCAGTGGCCCTGCTGATACTTACCTTCTTCTTCCTTCATGTAACTGCCACTAATCAGGGGTGCAACCAGGTCAGGTTGGAGTCAACCCCCTTCCTAATCCATTTTCTAAAATTTCATTTGTAATCCTAGCACAACCCATTTTCTAAAACTTCAACCCTAACTCAATCCAAATTTCAAATCCAACCCTATTTTTAAATTTGTTTTGGGTTACAAATTATATGTAGGTTCATAATTTGGGCTAAGAATGTGCTAAAAATAAGTTAAAAACAGTATAAAATTGAAAAAAATAACTTCAAAATTTCTGTAATGTTACTTTGATCAATATGAGTAGTCATATATACTCTGAGATAAAGTTTTTAAATAAATATAAGTAAAACAAAATACTTAATAAGAATGAAACATCATATCTCTTTTATGCCCCCAAAAAATTTTAGTATCAAAACCCTTTACCTATTTGAGTATAAACAAAGTGGACGAACACATTATAGAGAGGGGCGAAGCCTTAACAATTCTAAATAAAAGGGAAGGGATTTCAAAATTTAGTCATTAAAATTTGAAGGGTTATACTAAAAGGTTGAAAAATTGGGTTGAATAGGTTGGTTGGTTGGTTGGTTGGGTTGCATGACATCGACCCTAAGCCAACCCAATTTATAAACTGGTTTGAATTTAACTCAGTTTTTCTAACCCAAGTGTTGATTTACTTAACCCTACCAAAACTGGGTTGGGTTAGTCTGGTTCAGATTGAACCCAACCCAAGTTGTACCCTGCTCAAGCCTGTTTGGACTTAATTGCTGAAAGTAACGGTCAAATTCTTGAGCTGGTTTAAAAAAATTGTCATTCTATTTTTTCTGTATTTGTTCACGTTCATTCATGACTTCCTGTATAGGTCCATACGTGGTCGTCAGATGTTAACCAGTATATTGCTGATGAGGATAATGGTACTTGTAGTTGCCGTACCTCAGGTATGCAATTAGTAAACTATGTGGTCCATGCTACATGTTGATCAGATTATGTGATAGAATTGACTCATACAGGGATATAATTGCCACTTCCCCACCCACATGCTCTTCATTTCAATGCTGACCTCTTTTTTGTAATATTTATGCACTCTGCTCTTTGATTTATTAATATTTAGATGTTGTGAAGTCTCAGAACCCCCTCCAAATCGATTTTTCCTTGTCCAAAACCTTTTGGCTACTTTCTTTCATCAAAAACGAAAAATCCATTTGTGATTTAGTGGGAGAAAAACTCCATTTTGAAGATCAAAATTTCATTTTTGATCCCAGACATATAGACACTGTCATGGTATGAAATGGGATTTTTTTTTCATTGTTTTTCATATTTATTTTGTTCAAAATCACATGATTGCAACATATAATGCATTATAGTGTTGATCTAAACAGATTTAAACAACAACATCCATCAGATTTGGGTAGATTGAGGATGAACACGCTATATTTGGGAAAATTTGTTAAATCATTTGATTCTCCCAAATTAGCCATTGTTTATATATGAAAATAAAAATTAAACATTAGATTTATTGAAAAACACTGATTTTAAGCAAAAAAAATTATTATTATTATTTTTTTAAAATTACGGTTTTTGGGAAAAAACTCTAAAATGTTATTTATTTCAAAAATCACTGTATGGGTCATGAAAAATGCAATATAATTAGTTATTTCAAGCATGCATATGTATAGATTCTATGAAAACAGATTTTTTATATATTTTAAAATTAATTATAATTATTTATTAAATAAATAATTATTTAATTTGTATGGGCTGTGACACTGTGTTAATTTACATCTATATTAATGTGGGCCCTGATTAGTATTTCAGCATTAATATATAACCAGAAAATTAATACAGTATTTTTTAAAATATTCATTTATGCCTAAAATGTGGAAAATATTTTTTTCCTAAAATTTGTAAATATTTTACTTAATTGGTTTTCGAATGTTTATTGTCGACTTTAGATGTTGTTGGATGTATATATTGTGAAGATTTTTTAATTTTCAAAGCACTTATCATGTATTTTTTTTTTTGACTTAGTATGAGAGATATAATGCTTAATATAAAATTTTTTCTTGCTAAAATTTACTCTTCTTTTGTCGCCCTACATGCATTTCTCATGTGCACTTTCATTATTCATGCAATGGTGGCTTTTTTAATCTAATTTTTTTGCTTAAATTATATATTTATATTTATCGTAATTTATTACAAAGTTTTATTGAAAATCTCTCAAATTTTCTAAATTTTTCTACTTTTTTGATAAAGTTCCCGGAAAAAATGATATTATCTTTGATAAAAACGATAATATCTCTTTTCCGGGCCACCAATAAATAGCTATTTATCAATAATACGAACACTAGTCTATACCTTGCTTTTGCATTTAAAATATCATCAGATCATGGGAAATTTCCATAACATGACAAAATATTGTACTTAGGGTTTTGTTGAGTTATTTATACTCTTGATAGATGACAGTCTTAACTGTTGGCATTCCAACATGCCTTCTAGATATTTTGAGGTGATCGAAACTTTTTCTGGATTTCCTTTGTGATTTCTCTATTTTTTCTAGTTTTTCTTTAATCGATCTATTATCTTTTTCCCCTTGTTTCTTCATGCTTTGAGTTGCTTCAGGGATTTTGTTACTTGAGGAGGTGGTTACTATCTATGGTGCTGATGGGGTTGAAGCCATAATCGATGCTGCAGAGAGACAATTTAATGAGTCATGCCAAGCAAGAGTTGCTGGTTCAACAGATTGGTGGAGGGTGAGTAAAATTTTCTCTTGACATCCTTAATGGCTTCTTTAATATATTTGTTTGATGACTGAAAATATTTCAATCAAGTGCACTAAGGCTACATATCGATGAAATGAGTCTTCCATGGGGTCCAAGGATTGGATGGAAGTGGAAAATTTTATACAGGCGCACACGTATTTGAGTGGGAAATATGAAAAAAAAATGTTCTTTTGCTATAATTATCTTAGTCCCTGGAACTACATGATTCAACTCTGCAAGAATTCCAAATGATTTTCTTGAAGCTAATCCTCTTCTTGATAAATGATCCACTTGCCCAAAAGTAGCTTGACCTACTAAAAAATTCCAATTAATCAATCTTTCCAACAAAATTAAAATGATTGCCACACTATATTCTAGGTGCCCAGTCTATGTGGTTGAATAAATGCTCATCTATTTATTGTTGGCCAATGGCTGCTTGCCCTTCTTCAAACTTTGGTTCAAATTGTCATTTAAAAATCTCCCATTAGTGATAGAGCAAGATCCATTTTGCATCATATCTAATTGATTCCTTGGTTCAGACTAAAGAAGTGTTGTCACTTGATTATTGATTTATTGTGTGTTATGCATATACTTTGTATATATTTGTATGCATTCGGTATTCTGAATGTTATATAGTGTATCATTCTGTGCACATAGGATTGTGACCAAGTGCACTTAGGGGTACAAAGATCTTGGTGCTTCCTTTTCATTTAAGCTAATCATGAGATGTTCTTCGAAATGAGTTTCTATCATTAGATTAGGAAATTTTGGTTAAGATTTTAAGGATCATCTTAGATAATACTATTAATAATGATGAAAGCTGAAGAAGAAGAAGAAAGCCTCCAATATTCATCTGCTTGATACACTGCTCTTTTAATTTGCAATAATCTTGGTGCCTCCAACTGGTAGACTGGATTTTATCCTCAGTGAATGGAAGCTGAGAAGCATCAGATCCAAGTAACCAATTTCAAAACCGGAAAGCTTGAGCCACTGAAAAGAAGAACAGAGATTAAAAAAAAAATTAGGAAGCTCATTTAAGAGGATTGAAAAACAAGCATACCTCATAAAGTCCTGAGTTTTGTTGCATCAGTTAATTCCAAAACTGACATGCCTTATCAAATTATTTATAACATGGCCAATCAACATGACCATAGGCTTCTACATGTCTGACTTAGAAATAATGCCTTGTTGTCAAATATTTACTTTGATTTTTTTAGTAGTATCTGGAAATTATCTTTTAAGAGGGTTAAAATAGGAAAAAGAATTAGGCTACTCCTGATAATTTTTTCTTGGAAGTTTCAAACAATACTTCCAGATGATCCATTCCACGTTCATCTGTTGATATCAATTCAAATCTTATAATATGATCCCTAAAATAGGTCTGGAATTCAGAATTAGTTTCTTACAGGGTCTAAAAGAGTTTTGGAGACTCAGTGATTCATCAGGACAGAGATCAGAGATCGAGTCTTTAACTCATAGTTTCTAAGCTTACTCCCTGGTGAAAATGAGGAGGAATGGATGGAGAGAGTTTCAGTGCAGGGTTGCTAGCTATATGAACAGTAATTGGTTTTTGTCACAAAGATGTCTATATGTTCCAATACAGTCATATTTCATAACAGGCGGACAACACCCTTGTCACATAATGAAGTTGATTGATAACAGAAGCTGAATTTGCTGTATGACATTCCCTCTGAGGGGCATTGCTTGATGCAGCATGCACTTGCTGGCTTAAGCTGTCAGAATGTTCTTTTATACCTTTTATTTCTTTACAATTGCATCTTCATTTTAAAGCTTCTTCAATTTTTACATTTCATTTTTCACAATATAATATTAGTTTTAAATTTTATTGTTTTAGCTCCATGAAGCTGCAATGCTTGCAATGGTTTCTATGTCAGAGTCATTTTCTGAGTTAGAGGTTTGTTGTCCTGCTAATAATGTTATCATAAGTACTTTTGGAATTTATTTCCATTCTTTCATTTTGGAACTCAGTTGTGCATTGAATCATGTAATAACCTATTTTCTACAGTTTCTGGAATCAATCAAATTCCGATTGGGAACTCTTTTGGAGAAAATGGTCACTACAGCTGCAGGAATTGGTATAACTTCATTTCTTCTTTGCTTTTTTCTTCTAATTTTCTTTTAGTGTGTGATTCCTTACAATAACTGAATATTGTCATCCTAATGTGCAGGATTGTATGAATACGCCTTCCTACATGCACGTACATTCTCAACAGTTGCTAAATTTTCATTTTTGGTACAGGACATAATAAATATTCACCTTATTTTCAATGTGGCAGCCTGTGATGAAGTATGAATTCTATAACTAAAATTCTTGAAAAATATTGCAGATTGGACAGAGTGTTCTTGAGCAGTTTCTCCATCTTGCTGTTGAAGCAATTGCTACGAATCTGTAAGTACTGATGCCTCCAGGTGGATTTTTTGGGTATCTGAAAGACTTCAAAGTCAATAAGCTGCTATTTGACAGTGCCCCACCAGTAAAAGTTGGTGCTTGTCGAGCAATATCCCAGCTTTTACCAGAGTCAGACCATGAAATTCTACGGCCCCAGATAATGAGTTTACTTTCTTCACTAATAGATCTTCTTAAGCAGGTAGTGCATTGTCTGCATAAAATTCCCAGTATTAGTTGATCAACTCAAAAGGAAATTCAAACAGGCATGCTATTTTTTCTGCACAGGCTTCTGATGAATCCCTCCATTTAGTGCTAGAAGCACTGCAAGCAACTATTAAGGCAGGTTTGTATCAAGTGTTTTTTGGGTCAGATTTGCTTGTGATCATTATATTTATTTGTAATGGAAGTATTCCTTGTTTTGATTCTTTTTCCCCCAATTCTAGGCCATGAAGCATCTACTTCTATAGAGCCAATTATGTCTCCTGTGATACTTAACATGTGGGCTGAACATGTTTCTGACCCATTCATTAGTGTTGATACTGTGGAAGTGTTGGAGGTAAGGATATTGGTGATTTGCTGAAAATTTGACCTATTTGCTATATGTTTTTTAGGTTTATTTGTTAAAGATAACAGATTTCTTGAGATAAAATTGAGGTGGATTTTATTTTGCATTTACATTTTTCATGTGCATGTTAAGTAATTGCTTAATGTTATCTAAATTGACTGATTTCGGTAGAATTCCTAAATTAGCCTCAATTTCACCTAGATCCAAGTTAATTAGAAGTTATCAAATCAAACTAGTGTTTTATTTTAGATCTATGCTTGTGTGTATTAGATTATTTTCATTCATTAGATAAGATGAATTTGAGCCTATTGATCAATTCATTTTTCCCCCCAAATTGGCCCTAAGTTCAACAAAGAAGAAATTACTAACAAATTGACAATCTAAATCTTTTTTCCTGAAATTGGCTGGTTTCCTCTAATTTTTCAAATTGGCTTGAGATCTGTAACATATTTTAACATAACAGCTAGAATTTAGCTGATAACATCCAAATCTATTACTTTTTCAAAAACAAAAAGGTTGATTTGAGGTTTTTGCCTCTAGCTTTTGCCCTCAAATCCTTAGATTTTCCTTGTTTGTTCTTAACTTTCTTTCTTTTTTTGAGCCTCCAATTTTCACAGACAGTTGCTCAATGGTTTAGAAGCAGCTAGGGATGGGAACCTGGAGAAGAAAGTGCAAAGTTGGAGGAAGGATGAAACCTGAAAATGGCCTCCCTGTCTCTGTATAAAACAACACCACCCACCCCAATTGAGCTGTCAATATTTCGTTGCTGATATATTGCCAAATATGGGTGACGAGTTGATTTAATGGTGCTGAATTCTCATCAAATAGGTGATAATCTGCATTTAGACAGTGATAATTTGCTAATATGGTCCCTAATTATCAGTGATAAATCACTGATGATATTGACAATGCAAACCTTGATTCAAACTTGAAAAACTGACCATTTACTCTCTTTTTTTTGTCTTTGACTCTTCGTTTTTCCTCTCCCCCTTCCCCCTGCTCTCTCTCTCTCTCTCTCTCTCACACACACGCACACACACACGCGCACGCACACACACACACGCGCACACACACACATTTTTTGGTGAATGTTAACTCTCATGCACGTTGTTAGTATTGCATGTTCATATACTGAAGATGCTGTGTGCTGTAGTCAACCAGTATGATCAAACCAGTTATGTGGCAGTAATAAGTAATTACCTGGCCATGTCATTTGGTACTATTTGCTATCATGAAAACATGGCAGTTATGGAAATTCCAACTGTCATGATCCCCTTCTGATCTATTTTTATTATTTGTCTGTGACTGTGCTCAGTTTTTACTTTTAAGTAGCAAATACCAAAATTTGAGGCCTATATTATGAACTAAAGGTCCAATGGCCGTTTCTTAGAAGAAAATTTCAACTACAATGGCCCTCATGGCTGTTACAATTCCTGTAGGGGCAGGTACAAAATGTTTACTGCAACCATTACTGTTATTCAAAGCCTTGATTACAACTTCATGTAGTTCAATCATTTTCTTTCAAGTTCATAGATCATTACTTTGAAAATTGTTTTTTGTTTCGTTTTTCCAGGCTATCAAACTTTCTCCTGGATGTATGTGGCCTCTTATTTCACGTGCTTTACCCTTTATTGGACCCATACTGGAAAAGGTAAACCTTTCTACTTTTGTCAAAGGGTAATTGCTTTTGTATGATAGCTTAATAAAGTGCATCGCTTGCCATGTATCAGCCCCAAGGGAAGACCACTGGATTGATTGCTGGTTCATTGGACCTCTTGACTATGCTATTGAAGGTGAATTTTCCCATGGAACATTCGTGATCAACCATTTTTTGTTAGTTTTGATTGAACAGTGCCTGCAACATTCATGCACTTGAGATAATAATGCCTATTATTTATTGGATATTTTATCAATGGTGGTTTAGGTGACTTGCAGGATGCTCCTATTGACATAGTGAAAACAGTACACAGTGTTTGCTTCAATTCAGTTGTCAGCATAATTCTCCAAAGTGATGATCATAGTGAGATGCAGGTTGGGTCTACTTAAATGAACAAGGATTTCCAGTTAATTTTTGTTTGAAGGATCTTTATTGCAATTGTTCTAAATGATCTCTGTCATAATTGTATTAGATGATCTCTCTCAATTCTTTCTGATGCTTTCTGCACCTTTCCAGAATGCCACAGAATGTTTGGCTGCACTCGTATTGGGAGGAAAGCAGGAGCTGCTTGCCTGGAGTGGCAATCCAGAATTTACAATGAAAAGTCTTCTCAATGCAGCTGCAAGGTTGGTTGATTGTTACTCTGTTTTGTTCTTTAAGTCATTGAATTTCAGGTAAATACATGAATGCATGCTGTTTTTAAAAACTATGGAATCCTGTTTCTTGGTGTTGTGGTTGCACATTCTATCTCCTTTGCAATTGTCACTGCCATTTGATTCCTCAAGTAGAATCAAATGATGAGAGACCTTTTAGTAATTGGGAAGGCATAGAAATGGCAATAATTAATGTTTGTTACTTTTGTTGGTCTGCACTTAAGGATTTTCGCTGCATTTCAAGTTAAACTTTCCTTTGATGACTATTCAGGATGTTCAACCATTGAAGTTTTTTTTTTTTTTTTTTTTTTTTTTTTTTTTTAAACTGACATTTTCTTCAGTTGTGGGCTTACTCCATATAGTATCTATATACTGCTGTTCACCTGTCTGAATCTTGTGTTTGTACTTTAGTCCTGAATAAGAATTTTTCCAGTAATAATCCATAATATGTTCAAGAATCAGTTTCTTTCAAGTGTTAGCTTACTATCAAATGTGCTTATTATGGCGCAATTCATCTCATTTTACTTAACAAACAATCGTTTTAGAGATCTTGATCTCTAAAAATAAGTTTGTGCCTACAATGGTTACACATCAGAGGTCAAGAAATCCAGTGTATAATCATTGTTAACCAAAATGTGTGGTACTTTTAGGTGTCTACCAGACAGAACTAACAGAACCTCATGCCTGTTCTTCATTTTTTTTCCTTTCCTTTCCTTTTTTCTTTTTTTTTTTTTGAAATTATTATGAACTTGGCTGGGATCTTCCAATATTTCTTTGAGATGGTTCAGTTCACTGAAATGATCAAATTCTGCGCTGATGTCATGTTTTTGTGACAAAGTAGGTATCCATTCATTTAACTGAGGAAGTTCCTTCGATGGAATTAGAGTTTCTCCAATGAGAAAGGATGCACCTTAAAGAGTAGCCTGGTGACAAATTAGTGATGCAATTTCTTTTTCTTGATAATTATTACTAGGATGCACCGAAAAAATAGCATTGAAAGCAGATATTTCTTTGGTTGGAGAATTAGGAACATCAATCCAAAAGCTGCCGAATCAACAGTTCACCACAAATACTTCTCTCTTCTTCTATAGCTGTAATATCCTCTTACCAGCAACAAATCTGCTAACAGTTATGACATACCGGGCACCATTTCTGGCATTACAATATCAGAAAAAAATGTGCAGCAATGCTATATGCAAACTTATTAACTAATGAGTGGGAAGCTCCCGTTGAGATTAAGAGCATTGATGATTTTCTCTTATGCCGAATGCTTCTTCTCAGGTATAGATGAGGTTGGAAAATGAAGTTAATCTTCTTAGTTCACTTGACATTTGCAAATGGGGAAGCCGACTGTGGTGTGAGAATTGATTTTCTTTACACCAACAGAAATCAGATTTCATTGCAGTGAAAGAGCCTGTATTAGAAAATGATGAATTAAATATTACCATAAATTATCATTGATTGTGAAATTTCTAATATACACGTGACACATGGGTAAGTTATGGTGACTGAAGCGTCCTCACAAAAACATGCTTTCACTAGGTATAATCAAACTAATGATGACAAGCAGATTTTTTTTCTGATCAAACAAAACTAATATAAATCTTTCTATGGGTAACTTTATGTATTTATATTGTGAATATGCGACTTGGTACAGGATGTATGTTGCTCTTTGGTTTTATTTTATCTAGCATGTATCTTGTTTATGCATTTTGTTATATGATGGACATGTTTCAATATTGCTTGCATGATATACTGTGAAAACTTTCAGGACTTTTAAGTTCACTTGGAATTGGGGGCGGGTTGGTTTTCTGTAAGGTTATTAACTCTGATTGATGAAATTCTTGAGATCCTATATGCAGACTGCTGGACCCCATATTGGATGGCTCTGCAGCACTTTTTGTTGGTAGCTACATTCTTCAGCTAATTTTGCACTTGCCTGCACAAATGGCTCACCACATCCAAGACCTCGTGGCTGCTATTGTGAGGCGTATGCAATCATGTCTGATAGAGGGGTTGAAGAGTTCACTGCTGCTTATCCTTGCTAGACTGGTACTTTTCTTTTCTAGAAATACTTGTAACCACGCATAACATATTTGGTTACAAAATGTTTGTTAGTCATGTGTTTTCTACTTGTCATTTCCCCAATGGAAATTGATACTATTAGTCATCAAGATTCTAGCAATTTGTCTGTGGTCCATCTAGTGTTGAAAACTTGTTAGTTCTTGACAATAGTATTTTAGCAAGCATCATCTTCAACCAATGAGTTTTAGGTGTTTTAGTTGCAAAAAAATGCAGATTTTGTGATTGTGGTTGACATGATGACATGTATGTTAACCTCTCTTCGAACTTTGTCAATATGGAAGTCATTTGCTGATTGATATGAAGCTTCAGTAGAAGAGTGTATTTGTCTGCTTGAAACTAGCTAATAATAATCAGGATTCAGAATAAATTTATTATTATCTTCAATGTGGCTGAAACTGAATTTTAATGCCTATTATTGTTTTTGTTTGGTTTATAATGAAAGCTTACCCAGCAAAGTGAATAATTCGTTTAGGCACAAACTCAGCATTTCATAATTTATATGGAAAAAGATGGCTATTAATTTACATTCTTGTTTATGTTGCATGGTTCTTCCAATTCATTTTTTGAAATGTGTAATTGGCAAGAAGGAATCCTATTGCAAAGATAAAAGAATGCATTTATAGGAAATGATGTAACAAACTCATTCTTTTCTTTCTTCCAATCTTTTATAGTAACATTGGAAGCGAAACTTGGTGAATTCCTGGTATATTCGTGAAGCTGGGTTTAGAAACTGAGGGTAGGCAGGTCTTGTGGCAACATCAGAGTGGGCTTCAGATTAGCAATTGCCTTAATGTTGCCTATATGCATTTTTTAAAACAAGAAGTATCCTTATTGCTGAATTGACATGACTGATGGATTTTTTGTATCTGCGAATGTTTATTTCCTAGCTGTTGCAAAATTCTGATCATACATACGTACATACATATATATAGGTGCGTATCTTGTAAAGTGTGCTGAATCTGTAGTGGTTTATGTTTCTACACATTATCTATAATTGATACGGGCTTTGAGGGATGTTTTGGCTCCTTTCATGAGAAAAATAATAACAAAAAGGATAAAAAGAGAGCCAGGTTTCAGGAACCTGCCATGCAGTTCAGCTGGTTAGGGCTGAAAGCAACTTGATCGAACCAAGCTTATTGGTCCATGCGTTAGGTTGAAAATCTGCAATCCTAAGTAAGTTGGGCTATATGTTCAGGCTATCTGAATTGGGCCCAGGTAAGATGATTAGCCGTGTATTTTTATGTTAGTTCAACTTTCAAGACAGGTTGGATTTATTTTGACCACCTTGGTTTAGAATTCCAGTTGGAGTCAGGCTGAACAGGTTTTGCAAGCTTAGATCCAATCCAACCCACCAAGTCGCACCCCTGCATCAGGGAATAACCATAAGACAAGTGTTCACTGAGCTGATGCTAATGTACTGCATGGTGCACCATTCACAAGTTTCTCCATAAAAAACCTGCAGAAATTGACCTATTCTATTTTTTTCCCCGGTCTGTCTTTGTTAATTCAACCAATGTAATTCAACATTCCCATAGTTTTGCAATGCATCTTGTTTTTAACCCAACTTGCTCATACTAATCAGTTTAGGTTACGGACTATTGTTTTTCTGTTACTTATGGACATTGCTTTTGTGATACTGTCTATCCAGGTTCATCTGAGTGCCCCAAATGTTGAACAGTTTATTGATTTGTTGACCCTGGTGCCGGCTGAGGGGCATGAGAACTCCCTTGCTTATGTGATGTCAGAATGGACAAAACATCAGGGTTAGCATTCATTTACAAACTTGGATCTATTATACCATGCTGCTGAATTAGTTATTTGCCTATTACACTTAGGCACAGAATCTGCTCCTTGTCAAACTCAAGAATTATATTAAATTCAATTCCAGGTTATCGATTGCAATTTCAAATACCATGTCCTACTGCTTCAATTATTATAAGCTGGAAATCAGAAAGTTCTATAGTTTGTTTCTTTGAAAGGTTAAAAATGTTTAAAAAGGGAATGATAATTGTGTAAGCAGAAATGGACTACAATTTTGGTTAACATGAGCAATGGTGTCCAAAACTATCATGGTGGCCTTCTGCATGTCTGCTTCATTTCCACCTGTGTGCTTCATCAACAATGGATCGGTCTGTAATGGTGTTTTGCTGGGATATACGTACTCCTAGTCCTAACAAGCTGCTCAATCATTAGGGGGATGCAATATCTATTTTTCTGCTCCATCCGGAGCATCCCACTTTTTATATTGGTTTTTTTTTTTTTTTCTCATTTTTGCCTAGCAACCGCTTCATACGCATGCATGCTTTTATGTTTGTCTTGAGATTGCATATTGATATACCAGACTAGATCTTCAATTTTCAGGAGTTTAATCTGTTGTTTGTGCTTTCTCTTCGTTCAGAATGATATGAAAAAAGATCAGCTAAATTCATCCTTTAGGTATTGATGGAATTTTTATCAAATATAATCTTATACCCATAGTTGACAGAACATTCTTGTAGAGATACTTGTATATGCTGCCACACTTGATGAAGATTTCAAAATAGGCAGTTCCACCCTCATGCTTTTTAGTTACTTGTCAGCTTCCCTTTGCTTTTTCTGCAAGGTGGGAGAAATGTTTTCCAACTGCACTAGTTGGTCAAACTCAAAGTTTCTAAGACATTCATGGATCTAAAATTTTGGAAATTGTTTCTTCCTTGAACATAGTGCGCTTTTGTTGACACTTTTTTATGCCAAATTTCTTCCTTTCTTCATATATATATATATTTGCAAAAAATTGCCCCAACATTTCTATCTGGCTTCATGTTTGATTAGAGACTTTAACTACTAATAATGTGATGTAAAACAAGATGCCCTATACCAAATTGATATAGAACAAGATTGCTCTTGTAGAATGAAAAAGGGGAAGACTTTGGAAGAAAGAATCGGACCCTCTCAATATGGGAAAAAGAAGTAAAGAAATTAGGGATTAAAATAGAAAAAAGAAAAGATTTGAGAAGGAGAAGGGAAGAATTTAGAAGAAATAGACAAATCCTCTTTAAGGGGAAGAAAAGAAAAACTTAGGGAAAAGAAGAAATAGAAGAATAAGGGAAGTAGAAGAGGAAGATAACCAGAGAACTTATAGTGGATAATCAATCATGAAAGTCTTACAACTCTAATGGCAGCTACCCTATTCATAAAAATTTGATATGAAAAAAAAAACCCTAATTTATATTGTGTATAAATAAAAATCATAAATAAAATAATAAAAACAATGATTTAAACCATCTATAAATCTATATTTTTATCCCTTGATGCTTACATCAAATTGCAAAATAAGCAATTAAATATGAAAATTCCGAATAAAATATTCCTAAAAATATGCAAAAATTAAATAAACACTAATTTGTGTGCTTCGGTCTCATTGTTTCTATTACATTATCTTTCATAATGGTTTTTTCCCTCTTTTATGAAAATTGTTCTGCTCAAGGTAACCAATATAAATCCAACAGTGCTTCTTGGGGTAGTTCTCTTTGAATTTTATTGTTTGTGATGTACAGCAAAATTTTAACACTTATCCCCTTCTGCCTATGCCTTGCCTTCTACTATTTTTCTACAGGTGCTTTGTTCATCATTGAAGCTGGTTCTGTTATGAGCTAAATAATATTAAATTGTTGTTTGAGTGTAGGGGAAATTCAGGGACCTTACCAAATTAAAGTTACAACAACTGCTTTGGCTTTGTTGCTTTCCACACGGCATGTAAAATTGGGAAAAATATATGTGCGAGGCCATCTTATCAAGGTTTATGCTAATTACCTGAAGACATCTTGTAGGTGCTCCTGAGAATATATTGACTTACCTTCATCTGTGCATCTAGACAACTGCAGGAATAACCACTCGTTCAAAAGCAAAATTAGCCCCAGATCAGTGGACAATGATACCTCTTCCTGGGAAGGTATATTTTCTAGTGGCTGTTAGTTTGTGTTGCTATGTCAATTCTTTCATTTGTGTCTATTTTACAATTGGGCTGAAAGGGTCTGTTCCATATAATGTATAGATCAACCATCTATTTGAGGTAGGTTTGTATTATGGCCCAACATAACTGTTGAAAGAGAACGCTTGTACCCCCAACCTGACATTGCCTCAATAGATGTTGTCAACCTTGGTAAAAAGGGTAAATATCTTTGTATGAAAATCTTGTTGGAGCTGAAGGAGAATAACATACCTGTTTCAACTAAGAGCACCCGATGATAGGAGATTTCGTCAAGGAGTTTTCACAGCGGATAACTCTGTTAAAGGGATCTGAAACTCTTTTATAGAAGATGCGTAATATAGTGTCCAACCTATCATAGGAAGCTACGTATGCAATACGCAACATGAAGTAGAATAGAAATGGGAAAGGCCACACAATAAGAATACGCATATGCATATTCCGACAGTCTCCCACTTGGCCGCATACCACTTAGTACACAAATACAATATTGGCATTAGATAGAATTAACAATGTAAGTCTTAGTGATTATACATTATTCCATGATATATTTTCTTCCAAACACTACTACACAAAAAAATTCTATATAATCAAATCTCATAAAAGGTTTATTTTCTCAAATAGGCAATTAAATTAATCTCAAATGTGATCACGCAGAATCTTGTTTTTGATCCCACACAAATGTCCAAATAGACTACTGCTAAATATTCTCAAAATTCAAAATTTCGCATACATATGAAATAAATGTAGTATTACTCAAATATCAGAAACTTAAATTTAACTCAAATGTCACAAATGTGTCTTACAGTGACTCAATTAATCCCATATGAGTCACAGGATTACCAAAAATCTTAATGGTAAGAGCCTTAGTCACCGGATCAGCTAGCATTAAATCCGTTCCAATATGATCCACAAACACTTTATGTTTCTGAATTCTCTTACAACTAATGCTATACTTCACTTTGAAGTATTTATTATTGCTTGTAATCCTGTTTGTGTTTCCCAATAGCACTACAAAAGAGTTATTACAATAAATTCGCATTAGCCTAGAGATAGACTCCATGATTCTAAGCCTCTTGACGAATTTTCTCATCCAAATAACCTGGTTTGTAATCTCATAGCAAGCAATGTACTCAGCATAACACGTAGAAAAAGCAACATGATGTTATTTCTCACTCTTCCATGACACTGCACCCTCAGCCATCATAAAGATGTAACCAATAGTCAATTTTACAGACTTGGTACATCCAGCAAAATCTGCATCAAATAGCCAGTAACGTCAAGGCTATCAGAGTGCCGATAAGTGAGCATGAGGTCTTTTGTGCCTTGCAAATATCTAAGTATCCTCTTGTTAGCTTGTCAGTGCGTCATTCCAAGATTACACTGAAATCTTCGTAGAAGACCTACAATAAATGATATACCTAGCCTTATGCACATCTGTGCATACGTCAAGCTCCCAACCAATAATGCATAAGGAAACTCGGTCATGCGTTTCTTTTCAAAATCATTTTTGGGACATTGATCAGTCGATAGCACTACTTTTGCAATGGGTGAATCACATGGTGAACAATTTTCATACCAAATCTCTCCAAAACTTTAAGGATATAAGCCTTTTGGGATAATCCGAACAATCTTCGTGCTCTATCTCTATGGATTTCAATCCCAAGCACATATGAGGCTTCTTTCATATTCTTCATTTCAAAGCTCTTTAAGAGAAACTGTTTTGTCCTATAAAGCAAACCTTTATCACTGCTAGCAAGCAAAATATCATATAAATACAAAATGAGGATAAAAAATTTACTCCCACTCAACTTGAGATATATGTAATGGTCCTTTGTATTTTGCTCAAACCCAAATGTGGTCACAATGCTATGAAATTTCTTATACCATTGTCGGGAAGCTTGCTTCAGTTCATAAATAGACTTATTGAGCTTACACACCAAATGTTTATTTTTGTTTGCAATAAAACCTTCTGGCTGCTTCATAAAAACATTCTCCTCTAGTTCACCATTTAAGAAGGCCGTTTTGACATCCATCTGATGTAACTCTTAAGTCATAATGAGCGACCATAGCTATAATAATTCTCAAAGAATCTTTCATTGAGACAGAATAATATGTTTCATGAAAGTCAATGCCTTCTTGTTATGTAAATCCCTTGGCAATTAGTTGGGCCTTATATTTATCTATGTTGCCTTTGGAGTCCCTTTTGGTTTTAAAGACCCATTTACACCCAATAGGCTTAACTCCTTTAGGCAACTCTACAAGGTCTCATACACCATTAGCTGTCATGAAATCAAGTTCTTCTCTCATAGCATTCAACCATTTTTCAAAATTATTACCTCTCATGGCTTGTTCATAACTCAAAGGATTATGGTTATCAAGCATATGTACTACATAGTCAGTAGGAATTGCATTCTTTCTGAGTCTCATGGATCTCCTTAACATATTTGCAACCAAAGGCTGTGGTTCATGAATATCCATTTCTAAAAACTCTAGATCATTGTATTCTTCTTCAATAGATTCCGCCTCAACTGGCTGATTCTGCACTACAGGATGTGGTACAGGATTAAGCACAAGTTCTACAAATGGGTTAAAATCTATATCTTACACAGATTAAGTTTCCCAATTCTCTAGATCAATAGTTCAGGATTAAATACTCCCACTAGGTTCAATATCCTCAAGAAATTCTGCATTCCTTACCTCAATAATGACTGATGTACATGTAAGACAATAAAATTGAAAACCTTTTGACCTTTCAGGATACCCAACAAAATGACAGCTTACTATTCTGGGGTCTCACTTTCCCTCATAAGGGTTATATGGTCTAGCTTCTGCTACACACCCCCACACGTGGAAATGTGCAAGGCTGGGTTTCCTACCAAACCTTAGATTAAAAGGAGTTTCGGTAACAGCTTTTGTAGAAACCCTATTCAAAATGTATGTAGCAGTTTTTAGAGTCTCACCTCAGAGAGAAAGTGACAATAATGTCCAATTCATCATACTCCTTATTATTTCTATTAGCGTCCTGCTTCGTCTTTCGGCTACTCCATTCTGCCATGGTTCCTTGGGCATTGCATACTGAGCTACAATACCTTGATCTTTAAGGAACCTCGCAAATGGACCTGGTTTTTGTCCTGTACTAATATATCTGTCCTGTACCGATATATCTGCCATAAAATTCTCCATCATGATCCGATCTCACAATTTTAATTTTCTTACTTGTTTGTCTTTCTACCTCCAATTGATAAGCTTTAAAAGCATCAATTGCTTGAGCCTTATTAGATAAAAAATGCAAGTACATAAATCGTGAGAAATCATTTATGAACGTTATAAAATATGTCTGGCCATCTCAAGTTGGAATTCTCAGTGGTCCACAAATGTCCATATGCACTAAATCTAGAATCTCTGTGGCATGTATGACATTTTTATTAATATTAATGGTTAGCTCACCCTTAATGCAATCCACACAAGTTCAAAAGTCAGTAAAATCAATATCTTCAAGGATATTTTTGATTACTAATCTTCGGAACCCCATAATGGAGATATGCTCTAGTCTCCGGTGCCAAAAAACTAATAATTTTTCGTTTAAATGTGCATGTTTATTTCCAACATTCACATTACTTGATCCGATTACATCAATGTAAGACAGAAGAAGCATCCATAGGCATATTCAAAGCATAAAGACCATTTATTAAAATAGCAATGCCAACTACAGTGGATAATCTCACAATGTTCAATTTATTCAAAAGAAAATTAAACTGATATTCTTTAGAAGTAAGACGTGACATAGTTATCAAACTTTTAGTAAATTTTGGCACATAGAGGGTATGTTCAAGGTCTAAAATATGGCCTATGGAGAGAATTAATCTAAATATTCCAACAAACTCTACAGTTGAGCCATCTCATTCCTAAGATAGATGTATTGTTCACTGTGGTTTAGCTTCCATTTAGTAATCCCCGCATGGAGTTAGAAATGTGAATAGTAGCACCAGAATCAATCCATTAATTATTAGAGCTCTTAACTAAATGAGATTCTAGTGAAACAAAAGAGTAATTTCTTTGTATGAATTTTAAGATTCTTTTGTCGTCTTGCATTTGGATATAATACTTCTTATATTAGGAGCAATCCTAGAGAGAATCAACATCCGACTCAAATGATTAGATCTCTTCCCCTTTTCCCATTGGCCAGTTCGAGCATGTGTGTTATCTATAGTGGGAGCAAACAACATTTTGCATACGGAGATAAAGGTCAAGATCCATATATCTCAACGAAAAACTAATCTAATCTTACCATTTAAATAATAATAAAAAATTAATAAAAAGAATTAGGGCAAAGCTCTTTCTTCTTCACGCTGAAGGAGAATAACATACCTGTTGCAGCAAAAGCCATTGCAAAAGAATAAAGAGTAAATTTTCTTCAACCAAGAGCACCCAATGATAGGAGATTTCATCAGGGAGTTTTCACAACGGATAGCTCTGTTGAAGGGACCTAAAACTTTTTTATAGAAGATGCGTAATGTAGTCTCCCACCTATCATAGGAAGCTTGGTACGCAATATCAAGTGGAATAAAAGTGGGAAAGTCACACAATAAGAATACGCATATGCGTATTCCAACAAATCTGGCTTCGTTTCTTTACCATTTTGGCCCTGTTTCTTTTTGTCCCAAGGAACCTGAAGACCAAGCCCTTGTTTGTATTTTGCAAATCACCTCTACATCCATAGTGCTCATATGTGGGTCAGCACGTTTTTGGAAGTCATTGGTGGATGAGATATGTGCTTTTCTAGAATATTGACATCTTTTGACATTGCAGAGCAAATGAAAAATTGCTGTCCTTTTATTGAAGGTCATCCTCTTAATGCTCTATCAATTTGTACAACTTAGGCATTAACTGTTTTGAATTTGCTTTCTTATTGATTGGGCTTGGAAGTTTATGATCTGGTTGCCTCCAGTGACTGACAACAATTTTGGTTTTGGCATGACAGATCCTTGCATTATTAGCTGATACATTGATCGAGATTCAAGAACAACATTTGGATGATGATGGCGAAGGCGATGAGGTGGTGACTGCACTCTAATTGTTTGACCTTTGTATGCAACCTAGACATCCAACCTAAATGGCTAGGAGCCTCAGACAAGTTTATGTTGGTTGTGGCAGTGATATTATTTTTGATTTAGCTTATTAAGAACATTTATTTCCTTTTTTTTTTCTTTTGCTTTTTTTTGTTCTATGCTTGTCATGGTAGGATGGAGATTGGGAAATAGTTCAAGACCCAGATTCAATGACTCAGGAAAATATGCTAAATTCTATCAATTCGGCAAGTGTCAGACCTACCATTGAGCATCTCGATACACTCACTAAAATTATGAATGTGGTAAAGCAAATCACAGCCAATTATATGCTGCTTTTTATGTTTATGTTAAGCCTGGTTAAGACAATTCTGTTTCTGTATTTTAACTCTTTTCTGGATCTTTGAATTTCTCCCTGTAATATATCAGCATTGTGTGAGCAGAGAAGATGAACTTTTGATTTGTACTAATTGCTGTGTAGTATCTCAAACTTTTCATTTTCCCTTCTTTCGATGCATGTACATGTAAAATCAAAAGAGCGAAGAGGATGATGATGGCGAAGATGACATACTGAAAGGAGATGATCCCATTAATGAGGTTTACACTTGACATATTCAGCTTATCTAGCAGCACTTAGGTAGCCATTTCAGTTGTCCTTTATCGTCTTCTTACATTTATTCTGCAGATCAACCTGCCAAGGTACATGGTGAACTTCTTCAGGCAGTTTTCTGACAGTGACAGGCAACTGTTTGATCATCTCTGCCAGGTAGGATTCTTTTACCTTGCCATGCTGTTACTCTTGAAGAAGCATTGCATATTCGGGGTTATTCTTTCTCACCAATTTCTTTTTCCTGCTTAACGAGCAGCATCTTACACAGGCCGAAAAGAATGCCATTCAGTTGGTGTTAAAGCGGTGAGCTGATTTTGTAAATAAATAGATGGCATGATTGGCATGGATTTCCTCCTCTCATTAAGGATAGCTGCCGGATACAAGTGCTTTAATCTACTCTGCCAAATTTTAAGTTTGACATGGGGGTGGAGTTGGCGGTGAAATAGGTATCAAGTTAATGGTGAAGATCCGAAGTGACATTCCAGTTGATGCTTCTGGGGTTTTCCTCAGCCACTGATTGCCTGCCGATTTTCGCAAAATCAGTTGCGTATTCGCTGTTTTTATTGCAATAATTGTTTGCGTGTGTATATATATTGGGCTGATGTCTCAGTTATTTGGAGTTCCTCCATCATGAGCAAGGGCTGGGGGGCCCACCCAAAACAACTTGAATGCTTTATTATTATTATTATTTTGCTCCCACCATTACCTGTTGTTAATTTGACGGCCCAGAGGTTCTGTGCATTGTTGTCTCACGGTGATACTATGATCGGATTTAAACCAGGATGTGAAAAATCATTTTGACTCAAAATTCGTGGATTTTGCCTTCAAAAAAAGGTTATGCAATTGGTGGAAAGTAAGATATCATTTATCTGTGTACAAGAAGAAATCATTTAAAATTTGCCGAGATCAATTATACATGCAGGAACAGATGTCATAGACTGTTAAATTAATCAAAAAATTTAATAAATTCATACATACTCTTAAAAGTTATTGTCATTATAAATTTTAAAAATTATGTTTAAATATATAGATAAATATGATGGTTCGATTAGGATCTTGATTACAATATCAAAGGTGGGTCCAAAGCTTAGTTATACCTACCTTTAGAGGTGCAAATTGGGTTGTGTCACTTTAAACCCGAATATGCGTAGGCCCAAATTTTGGGTATCATTTTTACCTATAGGGTCAAGTTGGGTTAAAAGATTTAATTTAAATTGAAAATAGGGTTATAGTTAGGTTAATGTGGTTGTAGCTTGACTAACCTATAACCTCATAATATATATATGTATATATATATATATTATCTTTGACTTCTTATCTATTATTTTAAATAGATTAAAATCTAAACTTATTTTTACTTCTTTCCATTCGAAGGTTATATCACCTTAAGGTTTTCTTTAATACATTAATTCATACATATTTATTTTAAGATTAATGTCAAAATTTATTCTTTATAAATGGATTTAGTATAATTAATTACTATTTTGAATAGATCAAAATATGTATGCACAAAAGCCAAATTGCTGAGCTGAAGCTAACCCAATTTAATCTTAATTTTAGAAGCTTGGGCAATGGTTCCATTAAATAGAGTTTAGTTAAAATTTCCACCAATAGAATTGGGGTTAGGATGACCTTGACCTAGTATAATCCAACTTAATTTGCGCCCTTACCTAGATTCCGGTGTAAAAATAAATCTTACACCTGTAATATTTTCTTTACATATTGCTACATGGTAGTATTTTAGATTTAAATTATAAATTTACTTGAAAATAAATATAATTCTATAATTAAATTAGAATTTGCATGTAGTAATATAAGTCCCAACTCCGCATTCTGATTCAACAGAAAATGAATGCCTGTGATTTTCTTGTGGAAGCTTTCAGTTAGAAGATTCCTAGACAATTGAAATTTTAATTATATGCACCATGGGCTTATGCTTTACATGATCTTCAAATCATTACGCTAAAGAAAGACAACCGAAGAATTGAGAGTTAATCTGGATCTTGCGTAAACGTTGCCTGGATCTTGGTTTATGTATGATATCATTTTTTGATGGCGTCAGTGTACAGGTTACAATTCCAATCAGTCACATCAACTACCTGGACAAACCTGCCAATCAATAATAGCAGCGTCGAAGGGCATACAGATTGCCTGGCTGGGTAAAGGGCTACCAAGGTACAAAGATAATGTAGAGAGAGAGGGTAAGAGGAATACAAAAAGAAACCTAAAAAATCTTGTTCATTGTCCAAACTCCAAACTGAGCAAGAGGATTTTACGGAGAATCATAATTATTCCTCTCTAGAACCGGGATCCATTCCAGTCGAAGGGCTGTCTGCAAAATATTCTTGGTGTTTCATATTCACGCCGTACTGTTCACAAAAAAGCATGCATTAGCACATGGGTAAAACCGAATGACCAGGAGCAAGCGCCCTTTTAAGTTTTGACTAGTTTAGGGATGCTGGTTCTTCAGCACATTGGCACTGATTTATAACATGTGATGGCTGGACATGTCATTTTCCTTTCAAAATAATCCCATTTTCTATTTGCTCTCATTGTATTATATTTTTCTTACCCAGTGTTATTGTTTTACTGTTTTAATAACAGAAATGACAAGTTATGCTACAAAATTCTTGTCACAATGTATACATGTTTCATGATCAACTGGCAAGAGGGGCAGGTAATCATAAATTTTTTAATGCTTATGAATCATATACATTTCATGGCAAGCACCTGGCAAGTTGGTATCATAAAACTAAGTGGCAGCATAGGAAGTGAAAGAAACCCACATGGAGGGCCGTTAAAAAGTGTGTACCAGCCAAAATAATAATCA
Organism: Pouteria campechiana; assembly: GCA_036873735.1. Classification (NCBI taxonomy): domain Eukaryota; kingdom Viridiplantae; phylum Streptophyta; class Magnoliopsida; order Ericales; family Sapotaceae; genus Pouteria; species Pouteria campechiana. The sequence goes on along the minus strand of JAYJMB010074011.1, from coordinate 62,981 downwards.
TAATAAATGGATATTTAAATTTGCTTACCTCACGCAATGCCTTGGAGAGATCCTCCATTGTCAAGATCAGGCGCTTATCCTGCAGTCAATTATACAGTTGATGACAGCTACCATCAAACAATAATGTTAATAGACAAACAGGTATAACGAATAACCAGCACACCTTTTGCTGCTTCTCTCTCTTTTCCTTGACCACAGCTGCTTGCCTCGCCTTGCATTGCCTGGTTGAAAAAGTATAAATGGTAAAATTACTTGAAGCATTGGTGGGATAAGTTAAGCTGATCAGAAAATTAAAATGCATTCCTTTTTGGTTTATAAGCTTCAGTTTTTAGGCCCAGCAATTGACCATACAACAAATGGATTGCATCAACATAACAACCAAGCAAATAAGCTCCACCTCACCAAATTTAACAGTCATAAGCGTGTACATACTGGTGGCTGGGATAAGGTTTCTTCATGCTGGATGATCTAGCACTGCAATTGTAATCTTATTGGCTTGGCTTGGACATGCCCCAGCTCAGGTTAGCCATTCCAAGTTGATGTCCTAAGCCGCATATATGCATGGATTGATGATATTCCACAACCCATAAACAGAGAACAAGACCAAGTAATGTCACCAGAATTCAATGGTTTGCTTTAACCTTTGAGTGAAGTAGCTAGTTTTAAATTGTAAAGGGCCACATGTTTGTAAGCAAACCAGTAACAAGCATACCCGAACTCCATCAAACACCCGATGGGATTGGATGGACACACTCAAGATAGAAGCTGGCCCATCCATGTGAGTACATCCAGGCACATAAAACATAATCAAATATCTTATCATGTAATATTTACTCCCTTTATCTATATAGAGTTCCACTATGTCTACACAAAAGGCCCCTCAAAATCTTAAGAGAATCTTTCAGCTCTTTGGAATAGAGCATGGAGTAGATCACAATAATGACATCCCTTTTTCAAGATGGAAAAACTTAGATATAGATTTTGCATTAACAAACTTATGCCAGAAGTCGAGGAAACATACTGAAGAGCATCACCAGCAACCTCTGCAATGAACTTCTGAGTGGCAACAGCTACTAGTCTGATTCTGCAGGAAAAGTTCAATGATAACAATCAGGTTATGCAAGCAGAAAACCCTGACAAAATATAAACAAATCTAAAGAAAAACATCATTTGCCTACATATGAAAAATAAAACGCATGACCAATGATGCTAAACATAACTCACTATCGATTCACAGATGTGCCTAAAACAGCAGAATAATGCCTTAAACTGGCTTGAATTTGGTTTAAATAATAGGAGGAAAAAAGCCAACTCATGATGGTGGTAAGCCTATTGTGCATGAGAATACACTTCATTTTTTAATTTTCATTCTGCGCCTCTTTCTACCATTCATGCTCTCAATTTTTTGCCACTTTCTATTGCTAAGGACCAGCTAGCTTCTCTTGGAATCCTGAATATAGTTAATACAGCCACTCCATCCACAAACACCTCTCCCATCAAGTGGTGCTAGTGCCTGTACCAACTCAATGGACAAAGCCAAACAACCGCAAATTTTTAAGAGGATACAATATCCTCAAACAGGTCACACCCATGCAGTTTTAGAGGCTGAGTGCCCTTGGACCCACCTAATTAGCAGAAAAGCTTCACTCCCACAATTTTCCCCTTTTCTTTGGATGACTGTTTTCAGGCTGAAATCGAATAGTCAATGTTACTTCTCCAATCAAATTGTCTTATGGTTCTCATTCTCATCCAACAATGCTCAATCTTTTATCTATTGCAAATAGCAGACCCTCACATATTATCCATGAGCTTCCATCAAAATTTCATTTCCAAAAATGTTGAGTATCATTACCCATAGGGGACAAAACAGCCTGTAATGAAAAAAAATGAAAATAATAATAATAATAATAATAATAATAATAATAATAATAATAAGAAGAAGAAGAAGAAGAAGAACTGTGACATCTTTAATGGAGCCAGCAGTTATGGTCACCATAACCATTTTCAATATGTTGGGTCAAGACACAAACTTGATGGGTAAGTGGTGAGACATACGATCGCAAATTACCATTAATCAAGTCATGGTGATCTGAACAAACACGTTCCAACACTTCAAGTTACTTGCAATCATGCTAAAATTGATGTGATCTTTTCCCCAAGGTTCTCCTTAGTTTCGAGGATTCTTTTGATTCTTCAAAGATTCTTTTGGCTCTTTCCCCTCCCTATTTTTTACTCATGTATTTTCGTCTCCTTTTAGTAAAACACTTTTTTGCATTGAAAATAATGTAATGTTTCAGTTATGGTTATCTATCAAAGCAGTATTAAAAGGTCTGTAAACAAACCAAGATAGCTTGTAGTCTGGTTCCACTTGGCTTTAAAAAAACTAGGTTCAAGCCTGAAATTTACAATTGTTAAATAAACAAGCTCAGGCTTGGATTGGCCTCTTGTATCACATGTCAAATAAGGTATGTATTTTATGCATCACATAAAATTCAGCTTGAGCTTGGATTGACCTCTTGTAAAGTGACCAACACAAGTTCATTAGGTTCAACACTGCTTGAGCATGAACTTGACTCATTCAGTTTATGTTACGTACACTGCAAATGAATTCACACTATGCTTGTCAGTCCTAGATGGCAAGCTTGAGCCATCTTGTTTTAAGTTTGAGCTTGGCATAGCTCCTTGTTTAAGCCAAAAAAACCGGGAGAATACCTCATCGTCACTAATTTAGCTAGAGAAATTTTCTTTTAATTTGCAGTCTCATTAGCTTCTCAGGGGGGGAAACATCAACTTCTTTGCAGATATAATAATAATCTCAGCAAACAATTTTTTTTCTATGGAGTAGAAGAGGAAGAAGCCCAAATAAATAGCACTCAAATCCCAGTTAGCTTTTCACCATAAGATGCCTCTGTAAGATCCTTGAATGACCTTAATGCCAGTGGAGAACTGCCCTAAACCAGTATCATTTGAATCTCAACTCTTACAAACAAAAGAATGAGATTTGTTCACAGAAATTTAAACTGCCCAGCCAGCTTATTCGATACTGTGATTCCACAAAGGAGAAATAACATTCATCTGATACGTCCAGTGCAAAATTCCTCAAACAACAAAAGGATAATAAACTCTAGCAAAACTTGAAGGCAGTCACAGAGAAAACATCGGGTGCAGGCAATTTAAGCCTATCCACAACAATTAACACCATGTTAAGCACATTTTCTAAGCAAGAGGTGCAGCCCAACCAGCTAACCTGATTACTATAGGAGTTGTGTTAAACAGAACCTGCTCCAAGGGAGAACTTGCGAAAATACGCGAGTATGAAATAGGGAGAGGACTTGTAAAAAATAGGGAGAGAAAAGAGCCAAAAGAATCAGTAACAGATAGGTAGTTTTCAGTGGCAAAATCCTCAAATCCACCGCGTCGCACACTGTTCATTACTTCACATGCCTTTTTCATTACAAGGCACATCAGTGAACCACTATTCCAATGTAATCAGTAACAGGTTGATATTGAGAATTTTCCCCCTATCTCCTTATTTCCAGAGGATTAATATACTCCGGCCAGCTGCAGGTTAACTAACCACCCGAGGTAATCTACATAAATTCCATCCCGCAATACAACAAAAACATGTAATTACAAACATAAAAGAAGAAGTTCTTCCCACTTTATAAAATCGAGCCTCTTTCGCCAGGCCATTCAAGTTACTAACGACAACGCAAAACAGAGAAACAAACCCTAACAATCACATACGGGAAACAAGAACATCTTCCATAGACAGGTTAGATGCCAAAAAAACAGATAGCCCTTACAAATAAGACTACTCTAGCCGAATCAACCGCTTATTAAAAGGATCGTGCTGCACATCCAGTTACGCGCAACCAAAACAATAACGAAATACGCTAAGATAACCGAACTCGGAGAGACAGAGGGTTTTGGTGGGGTGGGGGGTGGGTGGGGGCGGGCGGGGGGTGATTTTGAACAACAGCGAAAAGAAAGGGTAAAAGGGAGAAAATACCTACAATCGAACGTCGGGACATTGAAATCCGCTCTTTCCGAGGTAATGCTCGACCAGTTCGTCGGGGATCTGGCAGGAAACGAAAATATCAAGGAAATAACAGATGTAGAAAGGGGAATTCACGTCCACGGAAAGGAATAAAGGCGGAGATGGTAAGTTACTGTGGGAGTGTAATCCATGAGAGAGGAGAGGAAGTCGGAGAGTGCGGAATCGTCGTCGTGTTTCGCTTCTCCAGATGGATTCATCCTTCCACGCCGGCCAAAAACCAACAGACGGCGAATTTCGACTCTTTCTCCCGCAAAAATCTCACCCGCTTAGAAGAAATGTAGAGAAAAATCTCACCCGCTTAGAAGAAATGTAGAGAGAGAGAGAGAGAGAGAGAGAGAGAGAGAGAGAGAGAGAGAGGAAACCAGCCGATGACGGCGACGATTATTTACTCGGGCATGGGAAGATTTTACATTCGGGCGGCGTATGGCGAAATCCCAATGTTTTAATCCTGCCGACATTGAACGTTGGAATTAGATATAAACATTAGACATTCTTTATTTTCTATAGTTAAAATCTACTAAATTATTTTAATTATAAAAATCTTATAAACAGCATCATTCAAAATAATATTATCTCGCATGTGAATGTATATGTGGAGGTAATGCATATATAATCTATGACAATGTTGAAAATGGAAATAAATAACATTTCTAGCCCACTTGGATAGATGAAAATAGAAAAATAAATAATGCTAGCATTATAAAAAATTAAAATAAATAATTTCTAATGAAAAAAAATTGGTAATGATAAAAACATAGTTATTATAATAAGTCAATTTGGCATTTTTCCCACCAAATTTTTGGTCCCTAAGTATATCATTTTTTTGCCGTCGAGGTAATAAATCTAAAACTCATAGAATCTTGATTTATTTTGACAGTCATTGTTGTTTCATTACCAATATTTTTTCATTGGTTGCCCCGTATTTAATCTTCAAAAAAATTGGAAATTTTTATTTTTCAACACATTAATTTGAAAAATATATCAATTTTATTTTTGATAAGTCTTAACCAGTCCAGCCCTTTGGTTAAATCAGATAAATTGATTTATCTTTACTTTTTTAATAAATATATAGATCTTTTATATAATATTATATTACTTTTTTCAATTTTTTATTCTATTAATGATATTAAAATTAAAAAAAATATTAAACTGAGCGGGGCTATACTAGTTGACTAGTTTGTAGGGAATCGATTTGACTAGCTAATCTAGTCTAATTCTGGAAACGCTTGCTTAACCCAATCTTAATTTACATTATAAAGTATTTCCCAAATCAAATTATAAATTATTTTCTAAAACCTTAACACAAACCAAACAAAACTTGTAAAAAACTAAATTAAATTTGAGTTGAAAATGGATTAATAGTTTAGATTAATAATTCTAATAAATAATTTAAATTAATAATTTTTTCATTCTAAATAAAATTTATAGATATTATTTTCTTGAGTATATTTATTATATAAATAATTAATTATGAAAATCTTAGCAAATGTTAAAAATACTATCTATATAATATCATAAATAATCATTCAAATTATTTTTTTGAATATAATCCAAATCAACATGTAAGATAATGTAATTTGACAATTATTTTAAATTAAAAATTAAATTATATATTTAATTCTAAAATATAATTCAACATGGAAAGTACTGTTCATTTAATTGTCATTTTCATGTATATGAAATTAATATAAACTATATTATTATATTATTATTTGTATTATAATTAATCTAAAATTCATTATATCATCTAGTTTATCTATATTATTTAGAATTGTGGGCTATGTGGATTAGGGTGTTTGGTTCTTAATTTTGGGTAATTGGGATTTAGCTAATTCAATTGAATTTTGAGTTATTCGATTTGGGTTACATTTAACCCAAACCAAACTATATTATAATTTAGTTTGGGTTGGACACTAATTACGATACCCAAAACATAAAAAATATTAATCTAAACTACTTGAAATTTGGTTATTGGGGTCAGATTCTAAATAATATAGATAATCTAAATGGTGGATGGATAGATATTGCACACATACACCAGATTAATGGTTCAAACCCTTGAATCCCTTTGAAAAAAAAAAGACTTACTTCTTTTAACTGTTTTTTTATTACTATATTAAATATAAATTACTTTAAATGTAAAAACTATTTAAATTAGATCTTCAAGGGAGTCATCTCAAGTAAATTTTAAAAAATAAATATTTACTTCTCAATATGGCCACTCTTGGATATATACAACAGTTTTATCATTTATTTATCTAGTCAAAATTGATATATTTAATAAGTCAAATTGCAAACGTCTGCCCCTCACCCTTGTTTTTTTTAACATCAATTAGGTCTCGTCCACTTTTTAGCATCAATGAGTTACAGACTGCTTTTGCCATCACTAGAAAGTAAGAGATAGCACTTGTTTTCTGCTCACCCAAGGGTTAGGTTGCATGTTTCACTCATCCATTCAAAATGTGTTTAACATGATATAATCCATAAATTAAAGAATAAGAATGAAGCGGGTCGTTCTAAATAAATAAAAATGGTAGAAATTAAGATATTTACTAAAAATATAAAAGGGTTTATTTTTATACTTACAAAAAATACAACATAATATAAGTTATCTGTAATCAGGATATAATTGTGACAACAAAAAATCCTCCTTAACATTTTTTATTTACTGCAACTGATGCAGTTATTTAATTCGAGTGATTTTTCGTACAATAGAAGTATAGCATATTTAAATATTTTATGGACAGCCAGATGAATAAAAAAAATAGTGTGGGCTCCACTTCTGCTTCCACGTCACTCGATTCTCCATTGCCTAAATAATATCGTCAAATAGTCATCCCCAGTATTAATAATACAAAATAGGAACCCGATGGGATGTGCAGAACTGCAGATGGGCATCCACCACGGGCTCTACTGCTCGGGTCCACTGGTACTGGTACTACTGTACTGCGGCATCCACGCGGTTGGACAGCCCAAGCATTTGTGGTGAAAAAGAAAAAGAAATTGAAAACGTGTCCTGACTTTCCGTATGTTTGGCTTGCGAAGAAAGATAAAAACTCATGTCTAAGGAGAGATGGTAGAAGTCCTTTTTCTCTCCACATTGATCTGATATTGACTGCTCGTAACTAATATATTTTTTTATTATTGTCTATTTTTTTTAAAGTTATTTATTTATTTATTATTGACCATCACTTTCACACTTACTTCGTACAACAAATTTAGAATATTTTTTAATAAATAAAAGTCCTCAATATCTCATTAACAAGTTACTTTTGGCGAATGGCCTGTGACATCCGCAGCAGAGAAAGTTGCTGGTGCGTTGCACCTGGGGATCTGAACTTGGGTTTTGCAGCCGCAAAAGTTGGCAGAAACATTGGACGGACGACTTAGGGTGGTGGTCACTGGCGAGGGCGAATCTCCATTATACAGTCAGTAAACCTCGTCTTCTTCTTCTGCTACTTGTTCAGCTCCTCTTCTTCTGCTCCGACGCTTTCTTACCTGCCTCTGCAATAGAAAAGGCTGCATGGAGGGTTTGCTTCTCTCATCGCCACCTTCCAAACCTTTCCAATCTACTCTCATCTCCCACTCCAAACCAAGCGGTATCTTTCTTTGCTTGTATCTTTCCGAACTTTTTATTTTTCTGTGGTTGGTTTGTAATAACAAATTTCTCTCCATCTTTTCCTTAAGTCAACGGGCAACGGCGACTTCCCTGCCCGGCGACTTCGGTGAAGCTTACGTATCGGAAGCCCTACGGCAGTTGGGTTGTTAGAGCAAGAGCGATTTCAGTTGATGGCGATCTTAGCAAGGTGGGAATTCCGCGTGATTGGTATAATCTTGTCGCTGACCTTCCGGTGAAGCCTCCTCCGCCATTGCATCCGAAGACTCTGGAGATAGTCAAGCCCCAAGATTTGTCTCCTCTGTTTCCTGATGAACTGATCAGGCAAGAAGCGACACAGGACCGGTTCATTGAAATTCCAGATGAAGTCGTTGACATCTACAGGCTGTGGCGCCCGACACCATTGATCAGGTCTTTTTCTAAAGAGAGATTTTTTCCCCTTGAACAAAATCCATATTTATAACGATGCTCAGAAGAGAATCTCTCACCTCAAAATCTTAATTATTCAGAATTTTAAGTTCCTTTTTTTTTTGTAAAATGACCGTGCACACAAGTAGCACGGATCCAGAACATGATTAGTTTGAATTTTTCTAGCACTTGTTTTGAGCTCCTCCATGCCCACCAAGCTAGGCTTGCCATGAAGTAGTACTGTTCTGGAATTTGGATCACATAGGAAGCAGGACAAACCCCAGCCTGAATTCTTTTTCTATGAGTTCAGAGAGTAGCTATCAATATGCTTGGAACGAATTACTCACTTTTCACTCGGAAACAGAGCAACGAGACTGGAGAAGCTTCTGAACACACCTGCCAGGATCTATTACAAATATGAAGGAACCAGCCCAGCTGGATCTCACAAACCCAACACAGCAGTTCCACAAGCATGGTATAATGCACAGGAGGGGGTCAAGAACCTTGTTACGGAAACAGGCGCAGGCCAGTGGGGGAGTGCACTAGCATTTGCAAGCAGTTTATTTGATCTCAACTGTGAAGTAAGAATTGATGAGTTGTATGAATGAGCAATGACTATCTTTCTCCTTTTCCTTTGATGAATTTTTTAACTGTGGGCTTGTGTGTAGGTTTGGCAAGTCCGAGCATCCTATGATCAGAAACCATATCGAAAGTTGATGATGCAGACATGGGGGGCGAAAGTGCACCCATCCCCTTCAAATCTAACGGAGGCGGGGAGAAAAATACTTGAAATGGATGCATCAAGCCCTGGTAGCTTAGGAATTGCAATATCAGAGGCTGTTGAGATGGCGGCCGTGCATGATGATACCAAGTACTGTTTGGGTAGCGTGCTGAATCATGTACTGCTGCACCAGACAGTTATTGGCGAAGAATGTATCAAACAAATGGAGGCCATGGGAGAGACCCCAGATGTGATCATTGGCTGCACAGGTGGAGGGTCCAATTTTGCAGGTCTTGCATTTCCCTTCATTCGGGAGAAGCTGAGTGGCAAAGCCAACCCTGTTATACGAGCAGTAGAACCTGCAGCGTGCCCTACACTCACCAAAGGTGTCTACACATATGACTTTGGTGACACAGCAGGACTGACTCCATTGATGAAGATGCACACTCTTGGACATGATTTTATTCCAGATCCCATCCATGCTGGTAATGTACATGGAATACAAATGTTTCTTGTTTGTCTCTCATCAATATCATCTTCTCCATTTTTCATTCATCATGTTTATAGATTGAAGTTTGAACACTTTATTTTACAGGGGGACTCCGCTACCATGGCATGGCCCCTCTTATTTCACATGTGTATGAATTGGGTTTCATGGAAGCAATTGCTATAACTCAGACTGAATGCTTTCAAGGTACCTCTTCAGCTTTCTTCCTTTTGATCCCTACTCATCAGCTTTCATTTCCTTGATCCCTAATCTCTTTTTTGGGTGTATGCTTGATGGACTCGAAAGAGCAAACCCATTTTCATGACATTATTGGACGGTTTGATAGTTGCAACTGGAACACACATGATGCTCCTTTCTAATGGGTCCTGGGGTGGGTAGTTGGTATTCTTTTTGTGCTAGAAGCTAATTGGGGGTTTAAGATTTACAGTAGATTTCCATACTGAAGAAGTGTAGCAGTAGAAATTTGATTGCTGATAAAGAAAAGAAAATTTTAATTTGTTGCTAAAATTGTCAAATCAATGATCTTGGGCGTAATAGAATAGCCTTCCATATCATTCATAAACTAAGATGGCAAATGATGTGCGTCTATGGGACCAAATCTTATTTGTATCAACAGCTGTTGTGCCCTTTTAGTTTGTTACGCTTCAAAATGAATTTGAACATTGATATTGTCAACCTTGTTAAGCAGCTTGTTTTATTTCCTTTTTTTCTTTTTTCTTTTTTTTCTGATACTTGGTGGAGTGCTTGTTTCTGTGAATTATAGCAGTCTTGTCATTTGTTTCTATTGCAGGAGCTGTGCAATTTGCCCGGACAGAAGGTCTGATACCGGCACCTGAGCCAACTCATGCGATTGCTGCTGCCATTAGGGAAGCACTTCATTGCAGAGAGACTGGAGAATCAAAAGTTATTCTCATGGCCATGTGTGGGCATGGCCATTTTGACCTCCCTGCTTATGAGAAGTACCTGCAAGGAAAGATGGTCGACTTGTCGTATTCAGATGAGAAGATCCAAGCAGCTTTGGCTAATATTCCTCCTGTTCCAGTCCAACCCATAAGCAAAGATCTGATTCTGTTAGATGGCCAATGAATATTTAATTAATGCACCTATGTCACTTTAGCAGCTCACTAAGTTTCTGATAGCTTGTGAAGCTGAAGAGATTAGGTGGATTAAAAGAAATGCATCCAATGGATAGCTTAGTTGCATTTAGACGATTTTTTTTTAGCATTTTAACTTATGTTTTCTTACGATTTGTAATAATAGTCATTAAAATAGGACATTTAATAGTGTTTTAGCCGATATTAGCACCCTTATATCTGCAAACCTCTTATCAATCAATTTCCAATCTCTTCCTTTTGGTATTACTTATGGGCTTTGTTAGGTCCGGGGGCTGCCATTTGTTAAGTGACAAAAATCCTTCCCATCTTCATTTGCTGCTCAAATCTGTACTTTAATTAACATGGTGGCTGCACCCAAATGTTATGCTCCTTTTACCTAGATGTTTTCATTTAGCAATGGACCTCTCCCGTTGACGGAAATATGTTGGTTTTTTATCTGAATAACAGACACGGTGGTTTGCTGGCCAACAGCAAGAAGTCGGTGCATATTGCAGGTGAGTTCCGGAGACTCGGCCATATAACATAGGCAAATGTTTTATTCCATGCGTTTGAATAATCTTCCATCTCAATAGCGACATTTCCCAACCATTTTTGGGCCATTAATCAAATATTTGGAAACAACCTGGCAGCGACTACATTCTTTGTTCCAGTGTAAGGTCTAATCCAAGATTTATGGTGTCAACTATAGAGTAAATGACGTAAAATAGAGATTTTCTGAATGGAAAAGTAAAGGATAGTAGTTGTAAATATAAATAATCTTGAGAAAAGGTATTTTTTTCGGAGCAGAGATAAATTTCACGTGAGAGGAAAAGGGGAGACTTCAACTTTTTTATTTTTGAATTAAAAAACTATTTTATTTGTTTATTTTATGTTTGACATGATACATCATTTTCTTTTAATCCTTTTTTCCATTACAATTAAACCAATTAACTGGCAGGCCATCTACGAACTATCCGTGACTGCATGTTACCCGTAATAGCCATTAAAAAACAGGAAAGATGCTCAAAGTGGTGGTTGGTTCCCATCCGTAACTAGATATTGGAAAGATGGACAGAGGCTGGAGGGTCAGAATGCCCCGACCATCTGTGCCAGACCTTCAGGCGATGGTTGCAACCAAAACTGGCTGTAAATAGCATTCCCGAAAAAGAGGAGAATGGAAATAAAAACTAGCAAGCGATTTCTACGTTCGGCGTCCCTCCCTCTGTTCTCCACGAAGAAGGAGAAACAGAGAGAGATATTGGGGGGCAGCAGCAGCCAAAAGGAGAACAGAGGTAGATATTGGGGGGCAGTAGCAGCCAAAGAGATTCATATATACAATTTCCTTCTTCACCTTTGAATTGTGACTGTAAAAAGGCAATCATGTATCACGTCAGTAACCACATTTTGGCTGTGCTAAACATCTCAACCTTGCTGGTATCAATCCCTATCATGGTGGTTTCAACTTCGTTAAAAGGCTTCGAGAAATCTGAATGCCTGCAGGCCGTTCGACAACCAATGCTGGTGATTGGCATCGTCTTGTTCATTGTGTCGTTGATGGGGATCGTTGGGTCGTGTTTCCGGTTCGCAGTTTTCTTGTGGATTTACCTCTTCGTCTTGCTAATGCTTATGATTGGGCTCTTCTGCTTCACGATATTCGTCTACATTGTGACAGATAGACACATTGGGGTGGCGATAGAGGATACAGGTTTTATGCAATACCGGGTTTCGGATTACTCCAATTGGCTGCAGAGGCAACTTGGCGATGACAAGAGGTGGGCTGACATCAAGAGCTGCCTGCAGGAAGGAGATACTTGCGCTAGACCAGAATATTCCCAAGACAGTCCTCCTCTTCCTTCTTCCGGGGGCTTCCTTGGCCACGACGTGACGCCAATCCAGGTTAGTTGGTTTTCCTACTTTGCTTTTACACGTCTGCTTGATTGATCATTCCCACCATGTCCATGATGCCCCTTTATGTTCAAATATATGTATGTTGGGATCTCTGTGTTAGTGCTAACATGTTGAAAATTCATCGAATCTGGTACTCAGTTGTTTGGCAAAGCAAGATTTTACTAAAATCATCATCAGATTGATGAGCTGTGATTGCAGCCATGTGCATTTTTTGCACACATATGCGATGTAAATAATGGCTATATAAATGCAATATAAGTGTAATCGCTTATCCCATCTGCCTCTAATATCTTTACCAATACCTATAATTATCACCTCTTATTTATTTTTTCTTTATTTAATTTATGATTAGCATCACTCTTTATTCTATTGACATCATTCACACTTCCATATTTTTTAACATTTTGGATATGTTTGGATGTGCTGTGTAAAAAGCCTTGTTATTATATCACATATACCTATATCTACAAATATAATCTTTTTCGTTCATTGTTACTTATATTTTCAATTGTTATTTCCAACTTTTTAATCTAAAAGGTTTATTTATTTTATCTTTATTCATTTTATGACTAATAGATGCTGTAAAAGCTAAGGTAATGTTGTCCTCAATTGAATTACATTTTTTATTTTTATTTTCATATCAAACACATACTGCAAAAAGCCTTCATATTAACCAATTGTCACCAAAACCAACCAGCCATCAACTACTTTTTAGCTGTAATCTGCTTTTCATGCCCATTCACTTCCTTTCTCGTGCCCTTCTTAAAGACCAAATAAAACCATTTGAGATTTCACTGCCCCAGAATGTTCATCCTTATTCAAAAAATTTGGTCGAAAGGAAATGACCACAGGTTCTAACCAAATCAAACTATCAGCAGTGTTTCGCTTCAAACCATCAAGGGAGGCAAAAATCGAATTGCCATTATGAAATTTCCTCCCTTTGCAGACTACGAATTTTGAAAATGGGGCTCTTCTCTGCTGCTGGAAAAAGAGTTATCTCGTGCCAGAGGAGTAAACTTTGATTATCTTTGGAAACTTCTAAACGTCTTATGAAGTTAGTTCACCTGATGGCCTAAAAACACCAAGTCACGCAGGAGTTTCTCCAAGAATTTACATTGGTAGTTAGACATGGTTTGCATTCAAACGCAGCACAGATTCATCTATAGGGATGGGAAAAAACGAAAACAAAGGAAAGTTAACTGTACATTTATCCTTGATCTCAACTTGCATGAGTGTTCTCTTCCCATCTTAATCTTAGCTTGTGCATTTGTCCTTGATTTCAGGCTGGTTGCTGTAGACCCCACCCTTCTTGCGGTTTCACATCCAATAATGAAACCAAGTGGATTATTCCGGAAGGTGCTGTGGCCTCCCTTCAACAAGAGTGTAAGCTGTGGAACAACGATCCACACATTCTGTGTTATGACTGTGAAGCATGCAGGGCGGGCGTCCTGGACAACTTGCGGGAAAATTGGAGGAAATTCACCGTCGCCAGCTTCTTCATCCTTGTCATCCTCAACGTCATCTACGGAGTTGGTTGCTGTGCATATAGAAATATCAAACTAGACCGATACCGTAATCGAATCTATTATTACTAGCGAGCTCTTCAAGAGGCTAACAGTTCATAGGGGAAAAGGACGGCTACCTTGAATTCAGTCTCTTGTGGGCTCATGCATTGTGTGCATTTGACCTGCGCCTATTGGTTGGTTTGATTCGATGAATGCATCCAATATGAACATGCAAATCAGAATATCGTTCCTTACACAATCACTAACCCCTCGAGAATTGTAAATATCTAATGCTAAAAAATCTCCTCAAAAGCTTCTTAACCATCTTTGCCACTAAAAAGTAATTGGCTAACCAAGAGCCTAGTTCGATAAGCTTTAATCCTCCAAAGTTAACATTTAAAGGTTTCTTTCTAAATATTCACAATGCTGAAACCCGGCATGGTCATCAGCTTCAGTGTACTTTAACAGCATGTTAATACAACATGAACAGAGTTCTGGATAATGCCTAGGGTCCGTTCATCCTCATCCATAAACAAGAATCCCAAAATCCTGTCAAATTAGAACATCCATGCCCTACACATTGCTCGTATTGGACACACGTCTAGTAATTAAAGATCCTAGCTGGTTGACACAATCTGCATTCCTCTGCAAACCATTATTACCTAGCCATTCACATATTAATGCACAGAACCTAACAAATCCTCTTCATTCCAAAGTCAAAGACCAATAAAAAGCATAGCCATGCTAACAGTAACATCTTTTTTTTTTTTTTTTTTTCCTTTCAAAACCCCCCAAATACGATTGATGAGGTCAGATTCATCTTGTTATTCAGCAATCCCTGGTCATGCAATAATTGGTGGAACCAATACCATCTCAATTAATAGTGGCTCATCGTTAATTTTGATGCAAACAGAATAAAAAATGCATTTTCCTTCCTTTGTGAAGTTGCAGGGTATGAAAACAACATCCTGACAGCAAATTTTCTATCAAGATCCTTTTAGCTATTCAGAGGGTTGCGTCAATCAACATAGCACCTGCTCTGCAGTATCCAAAACAAAGAGGCCCAACCGATCATACTGACGTGGTTAATATTTGCACCAGCGGTGGCAACAGAGGTTTCAGGTTTGAACTCATTGACCTACCACAGACGAAGGACCAAATAGACAAAAAGCAAGAGTGACTTGGACTCTAGATTTCTTGACAACCGAAACACATATAATCTTTTCCTTAACAGTGGAACTGTTTTGGTTGGAAAACAGCATTTGAACCATGATCTGTACATCCACATCCTTCTCATTATTGGCAGGCAAATCCACTACCCCTGTTTTGCAGGACATGAAAAGGAAAGCAAAGACATTGGCAAAACTAAGCCAATAGCTGCCGCCATAGTTAATTGATCTTACAAAAGGGAACAAATAGACAAGAAACTGCATTTGATGTGCTACCTTGTGAGAAGAAAGTAATTGATACAATCAAGTGCTCTGCTCGAAAGCACAACGTATCTCATGATTTCAGCATAGACCAATGACATCACCAAAACTGTTAAATCATTGATTTTCACCCAAAGCAGAAAGGAGAAGGCATACTGTTTACTTCAAAAATGTACATGCAAGAAACAAGAAAACAAATGACACTAGAGAAGTGATAAGTTCAAGAGCCCCAGTCCGCGGGAATAGGAACGATGGAACCATTGGTCCTATAAAAGAACCACACACCCAACCGATGACAAGAGCACCAAATCTGGAAAAAAATAAGAAATAAATATGTCAATATCCATGTAAAGTTGCATGTTTCTTCCCAACACCAGTATCCTCTTGGTTCTTACTCACCCAATAATGGATGCTCGCCCCAAGTTCTTTGACTTATCATTAAGGAAGTAAATGCATGATGCCAATGACAGTGCAACCTGCACACAAACAAAAATAAAATTACAAAGATACGTGATTGATCTCCGTGCAACAGTATTCTATAAAAGGGTCTTGCAATACATGCTCAGATACTTTGAATGTCAAACAGTTTATGAGCTCCAGGAGAACAGGAAGAAATACATATTTGAAGTAATACAGTATGTTCCTCACCATGAAGTTGTGTAATTTTTACCCTTTATTTTTAAGGATGACAATGCTTGGCTTCCAAATTATAACTAGTAAATAGACACTCCATTTCCTGAGGAGGAAAAGCCAAAAAATGGATAGCCAGGAATTTCACAATCCTGGAGATTACTTGAGAGAAGGTTTATCCCCCAGGGCCATCAGATAAATGGCCTTTGTCTCCATTTACAGATTAAACCAAGGAACTGATCAGTGTCTTGGCGAAGATAGAAGGAGAAATTTAGCATGCCTGTTCTATAAACAACAGTATCATCACCACATGGACAGCAAATCAAACAATTAATCCACATTTACATTGACTATAACAGTCCTGCATAGGCAACTCAAGTATTGCCCAAGTTGCAATCTTTTAAGGTGCATTTTCATGTGACCCTTCAAACAAATCCTTGCCACAGCACAAGTATCATACAAAAAAGAAGGCAACTGCTGTTTAATGCATCATGAACCATATGAACCATAAATATGATTATTGGTTCATGAGTTAACCTTAGAGCTCAATTGGACAGAGCAACTCAGCCGATTTTATAGGAAAAATTATGCCTATAACAGTGATGTTCAATTCAACTTTTTTTACTGTTTATGTAGTTCATTGTTAGACAAAATCTGTTGGACCACATTCATAACCAATTTAGCCAGACATACACCACCAAAAAGAGCATGGTATACCTGGAAGGCAGGTCCAGCCTCAGCAGAGTTCATCACACTCCAACAACCCATAAAAGTAAACAGGAACAGTCTTCTCAGAATCACATCAGCTGGTGGACCTTCCACAAAATCAAGCAACCGTTTTACCCAAGATGGAGACTCCTCTACTTTCTTCTTTAACCTGCTTTTCAAGTTAATCTTTGCTTTCTTTCTAGCTTTGAAGCTGGCCATGAGTATTTTCTCATAAGCTGCTTCTATAGATTCAACACTTCTCTCATGTCCAGCATACTGCTGCAAGAGAAAGTTTCGTGCACCTCGGATTTCTTCCTCAGAAGCATCAGAGCTCAAACCCAGACGCTTGTAAGGATCCCAGACATTCACTCTAGGGAACTTTGGAAGGTTCTCTGCATCAAAATTTCTTTTTAAGTTTTTTAAACACTAATGAAGAACAAAGAGAAATTGGCATCAAGATAGAAACTAGCAACCAAATGAACACTAGAATTTAAGGTAAATAAGTTAAAAATGTTGAAACTGCAATATGCAAAGGTCTCATGGAGGCAACATTTACGGAGGGAAAAAAAAAAAAAATGGAGGCAGGTTTTGAACCTTACTTCAAGTAGGTGTGAATAAACACAAATAACTATTACCATCATGAAAGCATTGTCCACAAAATTTATGATGGATCATCCATGTTTTCTCAGGAAATTTTAACAGCTAACTACAAACAGAATATTTACTATTTTCAGAAAATGAATTTGTGTTTGATTGATGGCATAGATTTTTCTATGCCACTAAAAATCATTTTATTTTATCCAACTTTCACTCTTTCAAAAGAATAAAAAAATAATGTTTAAATTATAGAAAATGATTCTGGTTACTTGGCTAGTATTCTCTAACAAGGCTGACTTTGAGCAATGATTGATAAACCAGTCATGTTTCCCTATCTCTCCACAGTACACACTGCATCCAGCCAAAGATTCTGCAGCCACATGGTAATGTCTTATCAAAAATATAGATTGATGATGGGCACAGTGAAGTACATGTCCCAATGTCCTTTCATAATGAACTTGGACTCTGTCCTTCTTAATTTTGTATTTTCTTCTAATAGGGCATGGCCCAATCTGAAACTATGTACTCTTGAGTCTGTTTGATTCTTGAATAAGATTTAACTATTTACAAAAACAAAAAAACCTATCTATTGTGAAAGGGAATCCATTTGATTCTCTAATAAGATTTACCTATTCATAAAAACTAAAACCACTCTATCTATTGTGAACTTACAAGTGAATTTGAAATGCCTAACTATTCAGTTAGTGGTTTTGTTTCCATAGTTGGTAGTATGTAACTATGTATTAAGAGAAAATTTGTGTCCCTTCCCATCCAGCAAGGGTTGGACGGTCCACATTCCTTAATGCGCCAATCTCCATGATATTACTGAAGCAGAGTAGTATGTATTCGTTATAGTCCACCTAATTTGGTGGTCCAGATTCATCAATGTGAACACCAGAAATGATGCAGAGAACAAAGGTAGCAATTTTCACAATTCCTTTAGAGCAGATTTCATGTTGGCAGTTAAGCCTACTAGTTGGACGGTTCCATTTCCTTGTGCACATGAGTGCACACACACAAGCCCACCTGCCTGCAGAGCTTTCCAGGTAGTTGGGTGAGACCACCATTTCCAAATTCCACATTCTTTAGTCACATAGGTAAGAATAATATATAGTGTTTCATCAACTTCTATTCAATCATGATTATTTCAGCTTTGTTTGGATAGTGTTAGCAATGCAAGTGCAACAGCAACAAACCTTCTCTAAACACCTTTTGAGACTGACGTGTCATCTTAACTATTATAACAACCCTACTTTTTCACATAATTAACTATATTTTCAATCAATTCTTCTTAATTTTCATTAAAAACCCTACATTCCCTACTCCAATTTTCTAACACAATCCCCAAGCTAATGCACTTGCATTGCTAATGCACCTCTTACACACCCCATTCAAAAAAAGCCTCCCATTATTAGCAAATACTGCCACTCAGAAAGCCAGGACACTTTATGAGTGAGATGTACTGGGTAGATACATAGATACTGAGAAACCTCCCAATTCAACCAAACTAATTATGGTGGCTGCATCTGACACATTAGTTGATCGATGTGAACACGAAATAGAAAGAGATTGCATAAGGTCCCAAAACCTCACCCAAGTTGCCGCCAAAGGACGTTTCCATTGCACATCTAGGGCTTCTGGTAACCAACCCATACCTCCTCGCCTTGTTCCCATTTCTACCAATTCTGAGAAGGAAATAAAAAGACAAGAATCATAATTAATGGTTTCGTGAGTAATTCAGAAAGAATCATAAATAAAAAAAATTTGTGAATAATTCAGAATATATAGCTGCATTTGTTTGTAGAGAACGTCAAAAATCTCATAATTAGAGAAGAAATGGAGAAATTTCATGAAATCAGGTTCCCCAAACGCATGCCAAAAATATCCAAAAAAAAAAAAAAAAAAAGACGCGGAGAAAGAGCAGTACGATTTTGATGTAGGTAAACTGAGGCGAGAGAAGCTAGGGTTCGATAGCAGAAGAGCATCCATATTTTTGATAGAAAGCCCCAATCTCCTCCTTCCGTTTCTTCAAGATATCATCGGGGCATGGAGCTGAGGAGAGGGGACGATGGCAGAGCGGACGATGCGAAGAGGGTCGAAACAGGAAACCGCTTACGACTTTTATAGGGGTGCATTTTGGTAAATAAAAGGAAAATCATTTGCAGATGGATCTATCTGTATCTTTTACCCGTTTTACCAACATTTTTAGAATATTTATATTTTACTAAGATATTTTTTAAAGTGCTAAAGCCGCAATTTATTAATCTAAAAGCTTAGCGGTTAAATATTTTTATAAAAATTAAATATTTATACATGTCTAAACTTCAGCAGAAAAAGTTCTCAATGTTGATTCAAAGGGTTCTTCACCACATGCACATGCACGTGCACGTGCATTTACATATTTTCTGCAATGAAATAAGAAATAAATAATTTAGCTTAAAATAATCTCTGGATGTCAGTTGGTAGAAATTCCCCGGGGAAAATATTTCGGTTGCAGCACCATATTTTCAGAATTATTTCATTTAAACCTATCCTTGGTTGATTCTTCTTAAAATCCCTGCCCATTCATCAAATGGATGGAGAATTTTAGTTATCTGCGCTAAGACAATAAACAAAATCAAATACGTGCAACTGATTTTAATAAAATGTATGGGCGTCTGAAATTGAATGTATTTAATGTTAATACTTCATAGCCCATTATATTAACTCTATCCTACCAATATCATCCCATCTTCTTTTATATGCTTTTATTTTTGCTCTTTTTCACTTCCATTCTATCTCACACCAAATTTACCAATGTTTGGGTACATTTGAAAGATTGTGTATTTAAAATACACCTCTTCTGCACTCCATTGATCGTAATTATTTTTTAACAATTATACTTTTTATTATTAACTATATTTTTATTATTAATGATTATTTCATTAAATAAGCTATTTTACCAATACATCTTTTACTTTGTTGACAATATCAATATGTAAAATAAGTCTTTCTAATATACCGTCTCACATGAGTTGGATTTCATGTATTACCGTAGCGCCATTGGGCCCACTTCCATGCCAACCGGAAAATTTGTGGACCCTACATGGTAAAACATGGGCTGGCCCACGGCATAAAAAAAGGTCACCCATGGCCGAGGCAACGGAGGCCCTAGAAGATTGCCCATTACATGGGGCTCTTTATTGCAATCCAGTCAGGACTCGGGAGTACAGCTTGCATGCCAAAAAGCGCCCACGACAGAGCGTTGTTACAGCACATAAGCAGTCTATAATCTTGTACTTAAATTCAGCCGTGGAAATGATGGTCCATTTATTAACCGGTCGAGACCAGATTCTCTGTTTTGGCAGATGATTTATACACATATTACATATATTAATATGTACACCAACAGAAAGCTGTCATCTATCCATGGCAATTGATGTAGTTGGCTTTATACAAGCCTCTGCTTTATACATTAGTTGCCTTAAAAGACCAGTTTACAAGCCTCTGCTTAATACAAAACAAGCTAATCTTCTCTCTTTATGATGCAGCGGCCGTCTCTATCCCATGAATATCCATGCCATGGAGTTGGTCTTTAAGAACAAGGGCAGTCTGCAAAGCTCCCCAAAGTTAGTTTTTCTTGTTCTTCTCACTGCGGTACCTCTCTATTACATTCTACTTGCTCCATTTGCTTGGAATGATTTTTCTTTTTTACCACCACCACCGTCATCCTCAGAATTGCCAACATCACCATCACCACCATCATCACAGTCATCTTCATCGTTTTTGCCCGCATTCACGACACGTTCATTGGATGCTGCCGATGACTCGATGATGATCACAAGATTGTCATCGCCATCTCCATTGCTGCTGTCAGCATTATCTCCATTCTCTTCATCTTGGTCACTGGATGATGTCGATAACTCATCAGCGATCACGCCAGCTCAATCACCGATATCGGAGAATAACGCAAATGACTCGAAGGATGTGATGAAAAGACCAGATAAAAAATGCAACATTTTTAAGGGCGAGTGGATCTGGAATCCCGACGCCCCATATTACACAAACACCACTCGCTTGGCCATGTCGGATCGACAGAACTGCATGAAGCACGGGCGGCCAGACATGGACTTCTTCAAGTGGAGGTGGAAGCCCAACAGCTGCGAGCTCCCCATCTTCAACGCTGTCCACTTGCTAGAGCTTGTGAGAGGCAAGTCCATGGCTTTTGTTGGCGACTCTGTGGCAAGAAACCACTTGCAGTCCTTAGTCTGTCTTCTATCCAAGGTAAGCGCTTCGTTAGCAGCAGCTTCATTTTTCTGTGACTTTGGTGTCACTTTTTGTTTTTTGTTTTTCTTTTTTTTTTTTTAATCTTGCGTTTGGAGATATGAGTCATTTTCCATCGAACCTAGGTAGGCCAACATGGAGTATTTTATGAATTCATTGTTTAATTCTTCTTCTTGGTGGATCCGAATGTAGAGATTGGTCAAAGTAATCCATCTTCTACACCATTGTAGATGTTTACAGCCCAAACTCATCCGTGAATGTACAGTCTTACCTCTAAGTATATACCACATTCGATGTCATACCGTCATAGGATATATTTATCATTGAATAAGGAATTCTTCCAGCTAATCACGATTACCATCTTAGTCACCGTGATAGCTGTCAACTCATCAGACTTCCTGTTTTGCTCAAGAGAATCCTTTAAACGAGATTGTGGTCAAACCATGATTAGTATGAGAAGGTTTGTGACCACATAAGTGCCTCTACACGTGGGTCCTGCGAAGTTGTAGCTGATGGTAAGCCTCCGCAAAATACCAACAAAAGTCAAGGGTTCTAGAATTCATTAAAAAATTGAGGGAATTTTAGAATATGAAATATGGTCTCATTCCAGCGAAATATTTCTGCTAATCAGACTTCCAAATAGCAATTTCATGGGGCATTTGCACAGCGGGAAATGGAATCTATTGAAGTAAAAAAAATTAATATCAGTAGAATAAAAAGTGATATCAACTATAAAGTAAATAAAGATAAAATGAATAAACTGACAAATAGAAAAGATAGTTAATGATGAAAAAAGTAGGTATATATCATGTAGGAAGGAAAAGTGAATTTGTACGAACAACATTGAATTCCCACTAAATTAATAAAAACAAACTTTTTCTGTGATTTGATCATAAGAATTGTTCATGCATCCATGCAAATACGTGATTCTTTCATGGATGAAAGCGAAATTTCTAGCTGTCTTTCTGTTCACCTTTTAGTGGCCTCTGCCATCGGATCTTCAGGTGGGATACCCAGAAGACAACTCCCAACTCACCAGATGATAGATTTATACACTTGGTATACAAGAGCTACAACTTCACCCTTGCATCCTTCTGGTCACCACATCTAGTGAGAACCAAAGAAGCTGATCAACCTTCCGAGGTCATGAATGTGTACCTCGATAAACCTGACGACAAATCGACGGCCCAGATCAATCAATTTGACTACGTGATCTTAACAGCAGGACATTGGTTCTTCCGCCCACTCATCTACTACGAAGGCGGCCGCATTGTCGGATGTCATGGATGCTCGCAGAAGAACGTTCCTGACCGGACCGTGTACTAGACTATCGAAAGGCACTCCACGCTGCATTCAGAGCAATAAAGAACAGCAGCAGCAGCAGCAGCTCCAACAGGAGGACGGTTTTTCTGAGGACATTCTTTACAGCCCACTACGAGAATGGGGTGTGGAATCATGAAGGTGTGGGTGGAGCAGGCCACTGAAGAGCCGTGAAACAAGGCTGGAGAGGTCGAATGTGGCTCTCTACATTGCTCAACTCAAAGAATTTAAGGTGGCAAAAAAGAAAGGAAGGAACAGAGGTTTGAAGTACAGACTGCTTGATACTACGAAGCCTATGTTGATGAGACCAGATGGGCATCCTGGCCCCTACGGACATCCGAAGGATGAGAATTACACATCATGATTGCACCCACTGGTGCTTGCCGGGCCCAATCGACGTGTGGAATGATTTCTTGCTTCATATGACGAAGATGGATGGTGGATGATCTCATCTCCGGATTGGAGGCACAATCAGAGCGACAAATAAGAGTTAATTGACTGTCATATGAGCATAGCTGTCTTATGTCCCAGATGCCCTATATTTAAAAGAACAGAAGCCCTAGGTATAACAACTATACTTTGCTAGCTATTCAGGATTCTTTGTAATATCCATCACATGTTTGCCAAAGCATAAAGTTGTGAAAAAATTTTCAGGATGATTTGGAGAACAACCTGACATTGTATGCCTTGCAGGATTCCTTAAAAAATCCATCACCCCCGCCAAATCATAAAGAAAACTCATCAAAAGATAATTTGAGACTGTACATTAACTAGTGCATACAACTGTTGTATAATCAGAAATGTTAACGTGCACTCAGAACGAAATCTTGATGAAGACCAAAAGATGAAGGATTAATATGTAAAGCACAAAGGAAGATCTCATGAGCATAAGCTTATGCTGGTTTTCACTCCTGCCTCCAGTATATGGTCTGCCATGGGTTTCAACAATGTAATCTGCAGACCCCACCATCAAACTGCTTCTAACAAACCGGTTCCGTGCTGTGCTGGTTTCCACATTGCCATTCTCAATACGCTGCTTCAATGTGTTCAATTTCTCCAATTCTTGTTGATTAACATGGATTTCGGCAACCAATCTTTCCGCTTGTGCCTGTATAGAAGAACACAGCCAACTTGAGGATGTAGCAAAGGAAGAAATGATGTCCGGGCATGGATCAATATTAAAACCTAATCACAATTGAACTTGTCAACTGAGCAGTTTGGTTTGTGGATTTCAAAAGTTGGAAAAACATGGCCTTGAGAGCTTAAAACCCTAATCTCAAATTAAAATGCCAGGGTTTCATCCAACTAAGCTAGACTACAATGTATCGAACTGCCAAAGATTCACCAGGTCTCACTGAAAGCATGTTAGGCAATCACAACAATTGCAGGTCCATGCATGTTTAGATTGCAGTCAACATTTATACAACAGTCATTTTGGAATGACAATAGCCCAAATGCTGTCTTGTCTAATTTTTGGGCCAGGGCATGGCCAATGTTGGCTATTTGATAGGACATGAATGATTATACAATCAATAGATTCACAAATAAACAAAGCAATTCTTTGTTTTCTTTGCCTGCAAGTTCCAAGACCATGTGAGATAAATTGACCTGCTTTGCAGCTAGTTGCTCGATAAGACTGTGAAGCTGCTTATCCAAAATCTTCTCTCTTTGAGCTGCATGACAAGATTGGTATATAAGCTAACACGAACAAAACAATGCATTTGAGCATTTGTTTTCTTGGTGGTTGATGAAGAAAAAAATATAAAGATCTTGAAATATAAAGAAACAAACATAGGAACTAACCAAGTTATTTGGGTCTAAACACATCAATGGATGTGAACATTTGAATGTCTATGCACAAAGCACATGCTGCTTAGACAACAAGCTTTAATAACACCAACATATTGTGTGTCTGACACGTGAAAATGTCTAGGTGGCACTTTTGATCCACAACACTTGATTTTTGGGGAAAAAAATTATCAACTGTTTTTGAGAGACAGAACAGCAAATCAACAAATAATGTGGTTATACACAAGAAGAAAAGAAAAAAGGTCCGCTTTAGCCTCTGCTTGGCAACTTGGAGTTCAGGAGGTCTGTGGTAGAATCCTTTTCCAACAGCAAGATGTCATGGGGGCACAAAAATGAGCAAAGAGAAGCACCGGTTTTAGAATCTCATTAACTGACATGTTTTGGAATCACACTAGCTCTTCAAAGTTACACCATGAGTTATGATAACCAAAGAGGATTCATATAGCATAAAATTTTATCACAAGCCTGCGCTGATATACCAGGTGAAGGCTGCTTCATTGAACTTTGTTGAATGTGTGTCCATTTGTTCTCCAACTCCTGAACCAACACTTCCATGGAACTCTGCAAGCAGATAAGAATATCATTAGCCTTTTATGTCAATCAATAATGCAATGGGCACAATAAAGCATGCGACCGACCAGTTCTTTTTTCCTGTTGTCCAACTCTTCTTGCATGATTATTTTTGAGGATTCTTCGCCTTTATCAGCTTCTGTTCTGGTTTTGGCATCAACACTTAACTCATTGGACTGGCTGCCCTCCATCAAAGCCAGTGTTCTTTCCAGATCATCTCTCAAACACTTCTCGGTCAAGTCCATTTCCTGTAAGGAAAAGTTGGTTTGATAACACAATAGATTAGTTCCATAGTGCGTTTTCTGTCAAATTAAGTTTTTTAGCATGATAGATCATATCCATGGTTGGTTTTAACCAAATTCCATCATGTAGCTTGTTAACCGTTCATTTTCATTTTAAAAATGAAAATAGGCAGAGGAACTAGTGCTTATAGAAGCAGAGACAAGAAAAATTTTATACCTTCTCCAGACCAAAATCATCTGGATCATGGATATGAATACAGCATTTTATTTCTACCAATATAGAGTAAGGCATGTTGATTTTTTGGTTGCTCCAGAACATGCGACCCAGTGTAGATAGTGAGGTAAAATACCAAAGTTGTTGTGATTTCTCACTAATTGTGATTGATTTGAAGAGTGACCTAAATAATTATTTTAAAATATATTTACATAATCGATGTACATTGTAGATATAGATAGAAAATCACATGATTAAAGACTGAATGACAGATAGTTTTTGCTTAATGCAGTAGATGACCCATAGTCCAGTTGCAAGAGAACTCAGGACAAGTTGCTTAGGGATGAAACTTAAAGGGACTTATAGCAACCTTGCATTCACTGCTGCTGATAAATTAGCCACAACATTTTCTAGAAAGCGTCTTATACCATTTAGTATCAAATTCTCCATGGCGAATCAGCATCTATTCAACTGCAAATGATTGTCGTATCTGAGTTCTGACATGCATGCCTGCAATACAGTCGATATGACATCGCAATATCCAAAACCTCCTTGTTCTAAAACAAAAGCCCGACACACACAATGCCTCGACAAAGGGTACATATGCAATTAAAGACCACAATTTCGTCATAAGAAGAAAACAGACATGAATTGAAATGCATGGATGCATTCAACGAGAAATCATAATCCCAATGCTCCAAAGTGTGGTGACAATTACATACTCGCCATACCTTCATCTTGTGCTGGAGCAGATCTGCTTCCTGCAACTTCTCCTGAATTTTTTTTCGGCAACTTGATATCGCCTTCTCGTACGCGGCATTTTCTTCTTGAAGTGTGACCTCTCTCAATTGAACCTACCGAAATACCAGCAAAAACCCCACAATTCAGGGAAATCCAGAAATTTGCAGACACCGAATTCCAGCTAATTCAAGACCAAAAACACGACATATTTGGACAAAATTTTCGTAATTACTATCCCATGATTTCCATCTTGCAATCTGCAAATTTGGGGCATTTTCGCCGATACTTTTCATGATCGTTGAGTGAGGGGAATAGGGCATGAATAGAACCTGCTGGCGGGTGGAGGAGTGGGAGTTGAGTTGGAGGGCGAGGGCGGCGTTTGAGGCGAGGGAGTGGGCGTGGAGGTGGGGGAGGCGCTGGGCGATGTCAGGGGGAGGCAATCTCAGTCGCAGATCTTGGATCGAACGGCGGAGGGCAGCCGCCTTGCGCTCCAGCTCCCACGCGTACTGCTGCTGCTCCGGCGTGAAGACAACAGCGGGGAACGCTCGATCTTTGCCATCTCCGTGCTCGTCGTGACCACCGCCACCGACCACGTCCGCGGCCCATGCCAGCAACCCAGCCATCCCCTTCGCAAGGGCTGCTTAGATGCAGCACTTCGCAACTGCAGGGATGCAGCTTCAAACAGACCAAGACGAACGTCTTTCAAAGAGTTACCAGTGCCCGGTTTCATGAATTACAGAGGAATGCAACCATTGCAACCCTCGTTCTCTAAGTGGCTGCAATCTTCCAACAACTGAAAGCGATGGAAAAGGTTGGACGGTTCGTTTTTTATATTTGAAGGATTGAAAAACAACAGTCCCCATTCCATATAAATAGAGCTGAAAATTGAATTTAGCAATGAATGGAAACTATATTCTACCACAATTATTTTCTCTGCTTTCATTTTTCTTTGTTAGTATATGATTGCATTCCCTGGATTTTCTTTCTCGTGCTCTCTAATTTTAAATAAAACTTACATGATATATTTTAGGGCATGTAACATATTATACACACACACACACACCATAAATGATACCTAAAAAATAAGAATAATATCAGATAAAATAAATAAGCTTTTTAAAAAGTTAGAATTGTTAGCGGTAAGAAAACTAGGTCTTTTACACCTCTTAACTTTTACATGGTGT
Source organism: Pouteria campechiana (assembly GCA_036873735.1). NCBI lineage: Eukaryota > Viridiplantae > Streptophyta > Magnoliopsida > Ericales > Sapotaceae > Pouteria > Pouteria campechiana. The sequence goes on along the minus strand of JAYJMB010074011.1, from coordinate 35,453 downwards.
ATCCGAATATTAAATCGACTATTTCTTTTACATATTTCAAAAATATCAACATGCAAACGTCGCATGTTTTGTAAGTCCAAGATGTTCGAGAGGATGGCACATCTCAATTGTCCAGTCAATAATTGGATAAGATTGGGTAACAGCGCTATGGATGCTGATGAGTTTGCGGACTGGCGTTGTTGATCCAACGTCGGATGGGAAAATGACGGGCATGGACACCTAATTCTTCAATAGAAGTTATCTTGGGGCTAAAGACTAAGATTCGGATGGGTGAGAATATCATGCATCCCACGCACGCATAATAAAAAAATAATAATTCTTTTAATAAAAAAATAAAAAAACTTAACGATAATTAGTAAAATAATTCTTTTAATAAAAAAAATAATTGAACATATAAGTAAAAATTTTAAAAATAAAATATTAAAATTATTAAAGGTAGTTAAAAGGTTACGTTATCATAAAAACTTGTGGAAGGGGTCGCTGTTACACCCCCTTCCTGTTACATTCCAAACAATTCATAGGTTAGAATGTAGACTTTTGGGCATCTTTCCCCAGTGCACGGCATGAATGTCAATGGTCTTGATGGTCCTGGCCGAAGCACTGGGCCGCTTTTGACATCTCCACCATTGCTTGTTGAAACAATACATAAAAGCCAATTTAAGCCTCAATCTCAAAATCCAAAGCAAAGAGACCATCGGACGCTATGTTGTTTATCAAAATGTTTTACGTCCCGCCATAATATTGATGGAGGATGCACGCCTTTCTAATTAGTGGCACTCTATCAAGGTTGGTTGTTATAAGGGTAAATCAAATGCTCCTAGCTTTCAAAGCTCCTGCTCACGATCCCATCAAAGAATTCTTGTGAGACATCCATGAGAGTCGCTCTGATTGTGGAGTTCTTCGATGCCTTCTCAAAGGGGGCTACTGATTAAACTATTGAAATGCAAATGAACTTCGACACCTTTTCCATCTTCCAGTTCAGCAACTACAAATCCTTTCATGCAAAACATTGTCCCAGCAGTATCAGCTGTGGAAATGGATTTTTGTGTCTATCAGAGGTTGGGATGATGTCTCAAATTGGGAGGCAGTAACACAATTCAATTCGTTGAAAACAAAAAGATGTGGAACATAGAATCATGGATTACCGAATCATTGGAACACATCTAATTTCCAACTTGCTCGGCCAACAATACAGAACTAATGTCCAAGAAACAAGAGTGATTGTTGCAAAATTCAAAATGTGAGATCAATGGCCTTTATAAAAGTAATTCAGAAGCAAAAGGACAAAAGTCCATTACTCAAATGGCTTGGAACATAAGCTTGATTCGGGTAATCCCTCTGTCCATCAAATGTGCCATTTTGACTAATCAGAGCAACATCCAAGCTACCCGTTAGATCTGTCGTGGCTCGTAGATGATCAGACCACAAAACAAGGTCTGGTTGAACCTTCAGGCAGACTGCCCTAATTTTAGGCCAAGCATCTACCAAGTGGAAACATCTTAAAGGGAGCTTGAATCTGGAACACAATTCCATGATTACACACAATAGCAAGTAGATGTCTACATTGTCCAAGGGTGACCTTATTCACGTTCCAATTGCTGCATCTAAACAGTCCATCCATTAGAACCAAAGCAAAATTTCCACAAATTGCCATCAAAGAACGTCGGCAGCCGCTGTTGTTAATCAATAATCAAAGCCACCAATTGCAAATGTCAAAAGTTGAAACCATTTGAACCCTGAACACCAAAAATCAATTCATGATCTTCAACGTTAACAGCCACAAGACCCACAAACAGATGCAATCCAAAGAGTCGCCGTTTCACATGAAGTCATGCTGATTAAGACCGAGGAAATCCTATCTTCGAGAGTTCAGCAGAGATGTAAATGTTCATTAGGTTCCGTCACAAGCAAGACACAGAATAATCTCACTAAAAGAGCAATCTTAGCTCCCAATCACAGAACCATTTCGTTTTTTTTTTTTTTTAACTGAACTTCAAATTTTAGATATGCTTAGACTAGGAATCCTAAAAGCTAATAATCCAATGTTAGAATATATACCAAAAGAATTGCAAGCAACTCAAGTTATCGATGACCAATGGAACAAGCAGAGAAAGAAAGGGTCACAGACAGTGCATCAACGCCACCGGATGCAGAGGTTTATCGACCGATTCCTGTTTGGTCTTTCTTTCACACTCCAAAGCCAGGAAGAGATCGGTAAACCGCTGCGCCCAAAGAACGCTGCAGCTTCATCTTTCTTTCTTTCCAGCAGAGGCTCAGCAAACACCACCAACTAACAGAGACTACAAGCAAATAAACCAAACCTCGCAGCTGAAATTCCTGTTGAATCCCATACCAAATCTACCAGACCGCAGCTGAATGGATTCGAGCTTTCCAACGCAATACTCACCAAGAATTTCATTTTCACATGGAGGGAAAAATAAAAAAAGAAACGAGGGGAGGACGAAAAAGAACAATATCAGCGAGGCCCAAGACCAAGCTATCCGCCAATCCAAACCGTTGTTCGTTGGAATACCTTCAAAGTTGGAATTTTTACCGCCTCCTCAAATGGTAGATGACGTATGGGAGAGTGAGGCAACAGTCCACATTCGGTGCGAAGATGCGATAAAAAGAGATGGAGTTAATTTCAAGCCAGAAAGATTTCAAGCATGTGCATCATCACGTAGAAGACAGATAACTTCAACGGTTTGGATTCCCATAAAAACGAATCATATGGGTTTGGAATCTACGCTGACCGTGACAACCCCGTAATGCCTAAAAACAAAAACAAAACAAAAAAAAAAATTTTAAATCACGAAAAAAAATGGAATTTTTTTCAAGAAAATGCAAAAGAAAATAGACGAAACTTTAAAATAGGGAAAAGAAAAAGGAGGGGGGGAGTCTAAAAGGGATGGACTAAGACGGAAAATTCACCACAGATTAGAGTAGAAATCGATTTCCTCTTTTTCAAAGCTTAAATAAACCCCGATAAGTAGCTGAATTTAACAATTACATGAGAAAGATTTGCAAGAATTTTACGAAATCAGCTGAAAGACTGACAACGAAAAGCTGGAATTTGCAAAATGCCACTAAAATAGCAGTACAATTCTCGGGTAGGTGAGCTTGAACCAGAACAAAAGGGGAAAAGATTAGAAGGGAAGAAATAGCTGAAAAGCAGGTGGAAGTGAAAAGCGAAGAATGGAGAAACGATCCGAAGATCTATTTCTACCAGATCTGATTTTGGCGCCGGGATGTGGACCTTTAGACTGATGAAGTGTCGGGATCTGCGTTGCGCTTCGTGAGTCTCTCTCTCTCTCTCGGTGAAAACGAAGGTAGATTTGCAGCCAGGCTAGGGCAAAAGGCAGTGTGGGTTGATGATGGATGGCAGTGAGTGAGAGAGAGGGCCCTGTTTTTAAAACGAGAGAGGGAGCGTGACGATTTTGCCCCGGAATCATGACGGAATTTCCGGCTTAACTTATTCGAGTTTTGTTTGGAGTCGTTCGGCTTGCACCTGTCCCGACCTGACAGCCCCAACCCCTGTATGCTCAGCAGTGCCGCCACGCACATGCCTCTGTTTTCCCCTGTTTGAAAAGAAATAAAATCCACAGCATGTAATAAAGTTTCGCCAGGGGAGACATGGAGAGAGAGCAATTTAAAAAAAAGGGCTTTTTTAAGAATATATATATATATATAATTGTGTTGGGAATAAAACCAATAATACATATAAGCATCAATCAATTAAGCACACAGGAAATAATGTGGATTGGTCTTATAACCTATTCCACTAGAAAAAAGAATTCACTATAAAATAGAATACACATCTTTTCTCTTGGAAACAACACTCTATCCCTCTCAACATACAACCTGTGTTAGCCTTATGTGTCTCACAGAATCTCTCTTTTTTTCTTCTCCTTAACCCCAGGGAACACACCTATATATATAATCCTATACAATATGCATATCCTAATAAGTAAAGCCCATGTGCAGGCCAAGTGTGTTTTGCAGAATACAATATACTATCCAATAACAATATTGTCACGATATGATTGTAAGAATCAGGCAATGAAACTAACAGGAGTAAAGTTTTATCCTCCTCCTCAATCCCGATAACAAATATCTTCTCATTTTTATTGGTTTATACCACTTATTGGGAAACAAGATTGAGAACACACAAGCAAGCATAAATTAGACACATAAATAAAATAATATTTATATGAAAAATCCTTCAACCCATAAGGAAAACATCATAAGAGAGGGATAATCAATCCACTATAAAATACAGGTTACAGAGATATGCTCAAGATGTCTTACATGCATCTTATGAAATGTCTCACATACATCCTCAATCAACACATTCCGACAATCCCCTCTCTTACTTCTCTCTGGGGAAAAACTTTAAGATTTTTATAATGACTCCCTCTATCAAAGCCCTGTAATTACCCCACTGAATCCCTAACTAACACCTCAATTTATAGCTTCTCTAGTAAACTTTCCTACATAGACTCTCTAAACTCATCTCACACATGCAGGCCCACTAGACTCTGCAGAAGACAAGACATAAAGACCCAACAAATTATTAGGAATAGTTAACATGGGCAAGTATCATATTAAATGAAAGAGAAGTAAAAAGGAAACTTTACTCTCTTTTTATGTTTTTAACTTTATGGGAACAAAACACTTAAAAACAATGAAAGCCATTAAAGTTATCACTTGGGGGCTAGTGGCTTGTGAAATGTCTAAGATGTATTTTTCATGCTCTATTCTTGTTTATCAATTTTTCGCAATGGTACTAAAGGGAAACAATCTATTTCATAAGCTTCTCATCCACACTTTGCAGTGATTATTTATAACCCAGCATCTCATGCCATGCAATCTTAAAAATAGGGGTAAATAAACCCACAAATTTAAAAGTGGTGACTAGTTAAACATCAACAATACAAGGATGATGGTTATAGTAAAGTGAACAATATTAAAATAAATATAAGATAATAATTAGAAATGTACCTATTGAGAAAAAAGATATAATTATTAAGAAAAATAATGTCAAATTAAGCCTTGAAAAATAATTTTTTTATGAATTATTTTCTCACTTTTTTCCAATCCATGTCTCCACTCACCCTTGATGAATAATCATGCAAACATCTGTGAATATTTATAGAAACATAAAGAGCACCCACTCTTAGAAAAATCAAAGGTCAAAATTATAAAAAGATTAAATAAATAATAGAACTTATCAAAAAACTAGTAGTTCAAAGTTTGGCAAAATTTATCAAATTCTTAAGATAGATTTGCTACCCTTTCCACATGCAAACTGGGGTATAAGTGCAGTCCATCTTTAGGATATAATGAATCTAAAAATTCTATAAAATTTTTTTACTAAGATTTACACTTTTACTTGTTGAACAAATCCTTAATTTGAAACTATCTTAAAATACCTAAAAACTATGTAGACAATAATAAAAGAGCATGTGATGCTATCTTGAATTCACATGGTATCAAGTAGATGAAAAAGATTCAATACCTTAGCACAAAAATCTATAAAAGATAAACAAGTTCTATATAGGGACTTGATGTTTCTTCATTGTAAACACCAAGGCACCCTTCTAGAACTCTAAACACCCTTGAGTTTGGAGATGCAACCCTTAAACAAACAATGTGAAGTAGTTTTCATGCTCACGTGTTAAGTGTAAAATGCGTCAAATATAAATGCCAAAAGATACCCAAGTAGCCCTTATGCTCGTGCCACGTGTGTGCAGATGGTGTGTTGCACCGTCCTTACCATAGCAAAACCTACGCACAACATTCTCATATAATAATTTTTGAAATTTATTTAAAACTAACACCCGCCTTACAAAGCTAAGCAGCAACCAATGGGCACCACATTGCCACTGATTTGCAATTTGGTAAACTGATCATTCCCCCTTCCTCGAGGCGCCCTTTCATTGGAAATGACCTTTCTTTCAGCTGACGAAAATGCGTTTAACCAAACGCACAAACAAGGCGCATGGAATACGCTCCCCACGCCAGTTTTTGTAAGCTATTGCGTCATCCACTAGCGATTGAAAATAACCCAAAATGCGTTTTGATGGTGCTGATGGGACAGCCGACGTCCTAGGTTTTCAATCCGGACCGTTGGGTACGGCGAATAACGTTAGATGGAGTCAGACGAAACAATGGTTGTAGTTATTCTCAGCCACCGATGTACTTATCAAACCGAGGCTGACTGATTGACTGGATGCGTTTTTTAATCTAGCCCGTCATTCGGAGACGTGTACCAATCAGATAGCGAAAGGCCATCTCGCCTGCGATTCCCGCACTTGGAATCTCCAGCTCCCCATCCTCCGCGAAATCTCTAGCTTGTCCGTTGCAGTGCATCCGAGCCGTTGGATGGTGGGATCCACCGATCAACCATGCAGGAGCCATAAACACGAGGGTTATGCGTCAGCAGTGGAATTTACTGCTGGTTTTTCTCCGGATCGCTCTATCAGGACGGCCGTAGCTCGATGCCACGTCGAGAAAGATTAACGTCAAAACATAGAGAAAGAGATAAGATGCCCGCATACGACCGGTTGGACCGTCCACTTGCACGTCCGCTTATGCATACATCCCAAGCATTATTTTCTCTCCGTCTTCTTATGTTGATGTTATTTTAATTTTGTAGTACTTCTGCTTTTTAAATTATTATGCTTCTACGACTTTGGATATTGTAAAAGACCCGTGTTATTTACAATATTCACTTAAAACATACAACCATGACTTTGGATATTCAGCCCAATAAGTGCGACGTATTATTGACATTGGCTTATTAAGCCCGAGGATACCATTCCCAACAGGCAGGCCATATCTTTGAAATTAATGCTGGGATGCACAATAAAGCTTAGCATGATTGGTCAGATTAGCAATTGTCATGGTTGCTATGATTTCATTGTTTCATAGCCCAAGAAGCGTTTGTTTAACGAGAAAAGAAAATTCCCCTAAAAAAATAAAATAAGTACTTTTCTTCTCTCATGAGTACCTAAAATGATAACTCTATTTTTCATCGAGATCTATAGTTATTTATTTACTATTAAAATATTTTTTTTTACCTTTATTTTGTTTCTTGTCCCATTCGTGAAATAAAATTTTCATTTCTTCCTATCCCAACACCCCTTCTAAATCTGCCAAAGTTCCACTCCACTTCTAGGAAGGATAGCTATTAGGATTCAAGTAACTCATAAATTTTATTTTATATTTTGAATTTAGTATTTCAAAATTAAAAATAAAGATATTTCATAGATGCTGATAGAGATTAAATGAAGAGTTTAAAAATATATACCCCATGTTATACCACAATCACTCTTAAGACTAATTCATATATATAATGCTACCTAATTTGTGCAATTGATAAAAACCACAAATAATAATATTTCTAACTAAAATCTACGGGCTGATATTTATCCATTGGTTAAGAATTTCACAGAAAACTAATGATCATTTAATCTTATTTTCACACGTTAGAAATGGAAGATAATTTTATTAGGTTTAAAATTCCACGAATGTGGCGCATCAGCTCCCGATAAGCAATTGCTCCGTCGCGGTTTTCCCGTCTCTCTCCTGCCCACGTTTGGCCGACGCTTCCGATCCCACCAAAGCAGAGAGAGAGAGAGAGAGAGAGAGAGAGAGACCGTTGCGTCAAATCAAACGCAAACAGGATCAGCACAAACATGGGAAATCCCTTAGATGCCCAAAGACAACGACGTGAACTTGCACATAAATTATCCATATTTCCAATACTATTTCATCAATCTATACCGTCCCGCATTATATGAAACTTCTTATGTTGATAATAGATGTTATATTTGAAAATTTCCTTCATTTTAAGATTAATTCGCAGAAATTTTACCCTTACAGACGAATCTCATGTTCGTATATATTTAAAATTCATTATATTTGGATAGACATAAAATAATTTAAATTTATTTTGATTAATTAATATTAGATCATGGGATTTGATTAAGATATAGGATTTTAAAACGTACGATTTATGGACGCTAGTGTACCACTGTTTCTTTTGGTCAGAAAGCGGGGCTCTAGTTTCGAAGCTGGTGCAACGTGTCTTGGCGTCGTTCTCCGAGGCAGCCCACGATGAATTATTGACGTCGACGATGCTCCTCCCCTCGGCCAAGAAACAAAAGAAATGCGCAGTAAATGATGGCCCTGTGCTGCTTTTCAATGCACCGAACGAGTATCATCGTACGCTGCTGGGCCTAGACGATGATCGTTATCCTCTGTTGCTGTTGCACCGTATTTTCAAGTGCGGCATGCGCTGCAAACTTTCCTTGGCTGAGCAATGCAAACTAAAGAAGCCTCAAAGGGGTCTGAGAGATGATTGTGGGACGACGACATCTTGGATCATCGTACTTTCAGATAATATATTTTGCAAGTTGGCTAATATTATATCATCCAACTCCAGGATTAAATAATTTCATTGTTGTACGCATGACAAACCAATGGAATAAAGCATAAACGCCACTCCCATCCCATGGCTTCCTCTTTGCATTCAACCACAGACCATCTCGACTCTCGATGGCCATAACATCAGTCGTAGTTAATTAGTTATCATGCCATCGGTTGTCCCTTAATTAATCCTCTAAAGAATGATATTGAGGTGACGCTGTCATTTACCCCACCAAATTCAGTTGGTTCCTTCTCAATGCATCTATAGTGCTGCCTTCTGGGCCTCCAAAGCCTTTAATTGAACAGGATGGGGACTGGTAAGAAAAGTACTTGCAATGTTTGCACACTAGGCATTGTAGAGCAAACCAAACCGATTGGTGATATGATTACCCCTGTATCAATACCACTGAGATCATTAAGATTGAGAGCCATAACCTCTCCGAAAGATTGGACAATGACAGAGTTCTATGTTCTCTGTCTTCGATTCAATCATGAATTGCCCCAAACTGTCCATCACCTCCAGTGACAAAATGCAAGACAATGCCTCCGAGATATGACATGGCATTCTTGAGCGACGAAATGATCCATCACACACGAATGCCTTTGGATGGCAGCCTTGTTTGAGAGAATTGAACCGGGCCAGAAAACCTGTTGAGATTCGCTGAGTCAGGCATTGTATTGGTAAATGAAGACTGCAAGCGTGTTCAGATGTGGGAAACCAGATTGTATTAGCTAAGTAAGCTAATTAGACATCGGAAACCAGATTGTATTCGTGAGATAATGCATTCATGGTTAGCTGCTGCTTTGATTAGGGCTCTTTTAAGATTTATTTCAGTTTTTATTTCTTGTGGGCCCTGTCGTCTTTTTTGTTCTTTTGTATTGACTTGCTTTGCTGAGCATCTGAGTACCGGACACACACACACATACTATTTGTAAGCGACGGCTGGTGGGACATTCGTGGGCTAAGTAAGCTAATTATCCATCGGAAACCAGATAATATCCGTGAGCCAATTGGTGATCAACGTACCAAATGAATGCCCTGGTTTTGGAATGAATGGTAAATGCGCCGTCTGTGGTGGTTCATCAGCTGCTGTTTTGATTAGGGCTCTTTTTAGTTTTCTAGTTTTTTTTTTTTTTTTTTTTTTCGGTCTTGTCTTTTTTGGGTACAGACTTGCTTTGCATCACAGCCTTCCCAACAACGTTCCAAACACCCCAAAGGCAAATCACAAGAACATGCTTGAAGTAATTCCCAAACAAAACACTTAACCGTTTCTAGTCTGTTATTTCTCCCTCTTCAGCATCTGATTTCTCAATCCCCTCCACAATAGAATTCTTTCCATCGCTGTCTTCATTGTCGTCCTTGTCAGCTTCTGCAATAACATCTCGTGGGTGATGTTGGATCTCAGCCACGGTGCTTGTAATGAGCCCAGACACAGCAGCGTCCCCCTCATGTTGAGAACCCTGGCATCTTAAAAGACCCTCTCCAGGGCCTACATCTTTCACTGTGATCCTAGGGAACTCCAGTTGCTTCTCTGGCCAACTGTCGAAGAAAGAATTCATTACCATGAACCTGAAAACTTGCAACAGATGGCTCCTATCTCTTTTTATATCTGCACTCAGTAGCTTCTCAAGGAGGGTTGTCTTTTTGGAAATAGATGATTGAGGAGGGTCGTCGCCTTCCAACTTCTGTTTCTTGGCCCACCCATTATCTTGGCCATGATGGCCTCTTTTATCATACTTGTTTCGAAATCTACCTTTTCTGTTGTGTTCCATTTTCAGGTTTTCTCTTTTACCAACTTGGTTTTCAGTGTCTGAAATATAGTACGGCGGAATTTCAGCAATTTCCACACCCAGCTCGGCCTGTTTGGTGAGGATTTCCTTCAGTTGCTGCAAATAAGGGTGAGGATCACTGATGGATGTTAAATATTAGTCAGGGGTGCAACTCTGTTGGGATTATCCCAAAACTGACCCAAATAACCCAAACTTTAAATTGTTTGGGTTGATATTTCTGGTTTCAAGTAGTGTAATTTGGGTCCAAACCAAAGCATGCATTAAGGGTAACCCAAACCAAATAAACCTGAAATCCAAACAGAATTGTCCTAATCCAAATAAATCAAAATTCAAAACTAAATACCCTAATCTAAATAACCCAAAATTATAAATAATCTAATTAGACTAAATGATTTAATTATTTTTAAGTCGGCTATGACATAAAAAATAATAATACAATATCATATCTCAAAATAACTTTAAATATGTGAAAATGACAATAAAATAACCCATACTTTTTACATTGAATTAGATTTTAAAATGAACTATACAATTTTAATTTTAATTTAAAATAATTCTCAAATTACACTGTCTTGTATATTTATTTGGATTATAGTCAAAAATCAATATTTTGGATGATTATTTATGATATCGTATAGATAACATTTTTAATATTTGCTAAAATTTTCATAATTACTTATTCATATAATAGATGCATTCAATAGAATAACATTTGTAAATTTTATTTAAATTGATAATGCAAATATAAAAATTGCTAATTTGAATTGCTTACTCGAATTATTAACCCAAATTATCTATCCATTTTCAACCTGAATTTTTAATTTAGATTTTACAAGTTTGGTTTGGTTTGTATTAAGGTTTTAGAAATTGGGTTATGATGTAGTTTGAGTAGAGATTTGTCAATTTAAATTAGGATTTGGTTGACCTCAACATCATCCAAACCAACTCGAGTTGTACCTTGCTGATTGCAACATTTCAAAACAAATGATGTCCATGAACCCATGATCTGGACTTGTGATCCAATGCTCATTGCATGGGTCTCTAATGCCAATTAATAGTTGAGATTGGGGAAGTTCTCAGCACTCATAGGCATTGGCACAAATTTAAACACTTTTCTTTCAATGAACTGAGGCTCTTTTTTCCCAACCATCTATTCATTGTTCATATCTGAAGGATGAGGATCTTCTACCCGGGACACATTTGGACATATCCCCAGTCACCAGCAGTACCCTAAAATCAAAGGTTCTGTGGTGGGCTCCATATGGCATGAATATCATCAATTTTTTCTTAGACTGGTAACATTTACTTCCTCAGTATACAATGTAGCAAAGTTTAAGAATGAGTGGAAATACCTGGCGTCGGATCTTGGCATTGGCAATGCTGATGTCACTATTTTCATTTCTTTCAGCCAATTTCTGTGAAAGAAAAAAGCATTTATCAAAGTGCAATTTGCATGAGCCAGTAGGGGAGCAAAAAGGAAAAAAACATTAAAGAGAGAATATAGAGATGAAGACACCTTCTCAATGTTTGCTTTTGATGGAAAGTTCTTCCTGCGCTCTTCACGCCACTGTTGAATTTCCTCTTCTGTGTAAGTCACAGAGAGTGATCTAAAAGGAAAACACATCAACAAATTTGAAAAGATCATCATTTTGCCTCATATACAAGCAAAGCGGGTTAAACTAGGGGAAAACAAACCACACAAACAATGACCTCTTAAATTCCATTGCAGCCGTTTTGTTCAAGTTTGCCAGATGAGGTTTTCCAGCTCCCCTCTTCCAGTTCCCTATTTATTGAAAGTGAAAACCAACAAAATATATGGTTGTCAAGCCAACAAATGCGAACAACATCCATAGTACTCGAGGAAGTGACAATTAGATTGACAGGCATAAAACAAATAAAACGAATCTCTTCCGTTGAATAGACTTGTCAATCAGGACTGACAGGCAGGACAGGTCCAAATCAGGCCAGGCAGACAGGGCAGGTCCCAACCCATAACAGCAACAAAGAGGAAATGGCCAATCATGACATCAACAGAACAGTGAGTGAGACCTGAGATAGTTACGTGCCAGGAACTCCTGTACAGGCTATACCTAGAATAATGACAATCATGCCTGGGTGTTGCCCAGCCCATCTCAATGGCTCAATACATTCAACTGTATCCTTTTAGCATGAGCATTAAACATGATGGACAGACATACCAAATAGTAGCAATAATAATAGCAACAGCAAGCCAGCAACAACGACAGTAACATAAAAGCATAACCAGAAAACATTAGAATGCATGTGAAACATCTTAATCAACAAGCACCACATGACCCATGTACACTAGAAGTAACACAGAAGAATGAACCCAATTTGTGCATCTGAGCACAGTCAATTGGAGTTTCTGTGAAAAGCGGCTACATACAAGTGTTCCATCACATCATATGGGATGAGATGTGAGTTGTTCATTGCTCTCTATGAAAATGTGGCTCTTCAAAGAGCCATGGGGACGTTCATACTTTGGGCCACTAGCCGGCTGCTTTCCAGGGCTGTGTCTGAGATGCAACTATGGAATTCTCTGTCAGAGGACCAGTCTGCCAGCTTCCAAGAAGAATATAAGTTTGAATAAAAGGCAAAATAAAAGTCCTAGGCTATCTTCTAGAACAATGAGAATTAGGTAGGAAAAAAAAATCCAGTTGAAGGTCATGGTTCAAGCCCTTATAGAACCACTATTTATGCCTTTCAATCCTAGACATCAATAGAATTAGTGGTGATGTATTTGTCTGTGTTCCAAGGATTCCAAAACGTAAAAAGAAGAAGAAGAAGCATGCCAACTACTACAAATAAAAAAAAAAAAAGTGTTATTGGACGTCTTTAAGCCCACATTTATACAATGCGTCCATAAATATGTGAAGGCAGTCTGACAATAGATTCTAAATGTCACCATATACATGGGAAGTGCATTTGAATCCCAAAAGTGAGATCCATGCTATGAAATCTACCATCAAGCAACAAACAGGCTGCCATAAAAAGAACATTCACCCACTTTTTCTTGCCATTCACACATTTCTAAATTCGCATTCCTAGTGATGAGTTAACCACCTGATCTAAAGGCGCATCATCACAATGGGTTTGACTTAGCTGTGAACAACTTGCTTCTTGCACTTTTGAACAAGTTGGATGTAGACAGCCTCAAATACACATCGATTTTGCAAACCTTCAGATTTGTGCCATGCAAATTGCAAATGCGTGCCACATTCCTCTTACACCTCTTCTGTATGTACTTTTGGCTCAGGTGAGTATTAATACTTCAACAAAAATCCATGACATGGTAACAGTAATAAGCATTTATGTTTAGGGGCAGGTACATTACTTCCAGAGAATTTTTCCTAGGATATATCCCCATATAAACTATCTCGAAAGAAATTATAAGAAGTACATTCATCAATTATGCTAATATGCTGTCACTTGTAGCAAGTTATAATCAGATGCATGACCTTTCCCTCGGTTGCTGGTAGTTTGTGTGAACTTTCCCTTGTCATTTGACATTTTATGAAACTGAGATTTCTGGAATCTGCATGAAATTGAATTCAGAATGAAGAGATGCCATATATGCAAACCCCATCAAGTAAAGTCAACAATCATACCTCCCACGTCCATGAAGATTTCTGTTAAAGTTCTTTGTAGTATTTCCTTGGTTGATATGTAAGGCATTATTATTTCCATCTTGAATATCATTCACCTGAGATTAAAGCAAAAACAACAACGCACTGATATTTCAGATATATATATATATATATATATATATATATATATAGAGAGAGAGAGAGAGAGAGTTCTGTAAGACTAATATTGAAGTTTGGTCTATGAAAGAACTACCATGATTAACACAGATTGTACACAACAAGTTTCAGAAAGAAGGGGGAGCGAAAAAGAGCAGGGCATGTTGATATTGTGTAAAGAGAATCAAAGGAATAACATTTCAAATGCAACCAATGATTTCCAATTAAAAGGGTAAAAGCATCTCTAATTATTCTCAAAGATTAAGCAGCCTACAATTCTCATTTCAAAAGAACAAAGACATATTAAATTATTGAATTGGAACAAATATCAAAGAAGTAAAAGGTCACATGATTCTCCTGGAGATAATTTCAATCATGTTAGACAACTAGGAAAAGACATGCTTTATTACACCAACAAGACAAATGACATATTGCAAAGGCAATCTGAAGTGTGAAAGCTTCTTGAAGAGGAGAATATTCAACTCCCACCCACATCAAACTCAGATATACATGCATGCATGCAAGGACTCAAGCACCCATAAATTTGCGGCATATAACTAGTAACAAGTATCAACTTACAATCTGGATATCACTTCAAACATTTTATTCATTCAATCTAAAAATCCAAAAATGCACCAACAAGATGGATAACAAATAGCAAATATGTACTGGAAGGTAAAAGCCTTGAAATGAAGATGCAAACACACACACACACACACATATAGCCACACAAATGCACACCAACTCACAAATGCACGGCCAGTCACACAACCCCAAATGATTGCACCCACACTGAACCCTAAAACACCTATGTGCATGCAAAGACATGCTAACTGTGATGGATAAAATAATTGCTATAATGAGCTAATCAGGACGGGAAAAAAATCCAATGAAGCCAATGAGCACTCGGCAACAAAGCCTCTTTCTTAATATAGGTGGCAGTGAGCATTTTCTCCTTATAGCAGGCACATGAACTCCAATGTAAAGAAAATATTGAAAAATAGTAAAAAGTTCACCAAGAAGGTAGAGACTAGCTCGAGGAAGATGAGTTTGAAATAGCTTCTGACAAGCAAATGACGAGTCCATATGCATACATTGCATTTTAATGCTACAAGGAACAACCATAAAACAAGATAATCTATCCACATGAATTGCCATCTTAGCTTCTTTAGTCAGATTACTCCACATGCATGCATTGCACTTTAATGTTATGAGAAACAAATTGAAAACAAGACAGTATATCTGCACATGTTGCCATATAAATTTCTATATTCCCTTCCAGAATGTCCCGACAGCTTATAAATGACAGATTAGCAAAAGATTTTGATTGGTTTCCTCAGTTGTTGAATTTCTTTTTTAACTGGCACATTGAAACTTCACATAGCAAATCCTGCATCTACAAAATGCTTCCACACAATTTGGTCCCTGCTTGCATGTTCTAAAGTGCAAGCACAGTATGCACAATGAGGGGATGCACCATTACAACACAATTCCCATGCCGAAACAGTGAATCTCCAGATGGTGGTGGCACAGGGGCCAAGTGCAACAATGAATGCTACACATGAAGTGGGATTCCAAGACAGCTGATTTCTAGAGAATGAAGTATTACATAAGCCCTTTAGGCACAAAGAATCTCTTGGAATGGAATACAAACATTGTACAAGTTTTGTTTCCACTGACAAAAACTCTTAATTATGGTCTTAATTCCCATCCAAGTTTTTCACAATTTATCCTAATGCAGCAGTGGTGCAGTGATCCCTTGACCACACAACACACACGCATCTATGCTGACTTCAAAATGTGTTTGTGATGGGAGGTTAGGCTGGGGAAAGAATTAGTCTCATCCTGCTGGATTTAGGATCTGCGATCAACATCCTGCCATTAAAGACATGGAACAAAAGCAGTTTGCCATTATCCCAGTGGAGGGCGCTTCTTCAGAATCAGGTGCTTCCAGCACAAAACATCCCTTGACTTATTATTTCTCTTGTGAGAAATTCAGTCCACAAGCATTGGCTCCTGTTCTGGAATTTGGCCGACAAGATAAACCCAATCCAAATGGGGTTTCATATGGAGTGCAACCTGATAACACAGGTGTGGGAAAGCAAATGATGAAATATGCAGGAGTTAAGAGTTAAGACACGCCCTAAAAATGAAGTGGAAGACCCACTTGCTCACCAATTCAACTGTGGGGATAGCATAATTAAATTTTACAACAGAAACCACCGCTTTTGCATCTGAATTTGTAGCTCTCACTGTTTTGCCTCTGACAATTCAGTTGATGGAAATTAATCCGATGCAGTTTTAATAAATTCTGTATACACAACGAGAGACACATGTGGATGGTCTGGATAACTGACAGTAGTGCAGAATGTTAGGAATGTCAACTGAAGCTTTTAGAATACTGCTGTGAAACCTCTAATCACATGGATTATCAAAACAAATATGTTCATGTTCAAAATACAGAGAAGTCAACATAACTACCTGTTGTTTGTTGAATCCACTGGGCTGAATGCTCTTCTCAGACTGCAGAGCCTGTGTTGGTCCTGCTGCAAGTGATGGAAGCAGGCTCCCTCCTAACTGCTGTGCTGCTACAGAGGATCCTTCTGGTGTGCTCTGACCCATAATAGGTTGGGTAAAGATGTTTGGATCTTGGTTGTTGTATTTTATGGGTTCATTAGAGACAGCCACATTATTGGGATTGACAATAGAATTAGCCATGGCTAACTGTGGATTCACAAAAAAGTTTGGATTTTGAGAACCTGGCAAATATGGGATCTGATTTGAACACACAAATGGAGGTTGAGAATTTGGATTGGTGTTAAAAGGGGTGACATGAGCATGACCCATGAGGTGTTGCAAACAATGTCCAGCTGCAATTTGGTTGATGTTTTGCATTTGGTTCTGCAAAATGAACTGACCATTTGGCAAACCCATTGTTTGGGTCAGATTTTGAGCCAGGCCGTGAGCACAAAACTGCCCAAGTGATTGTAAATGCATATTTTGATTCAAGTTCTGAGAATGCAAACATCTGCCTAGCATAATTTGGTTCATATTTTGTGGATAGTTGGGAAGCAAAAATTGCCCTTGTGGTTGCATGAATGCCATTGGATTTAAATTTTGTGCCATATTGGAAATTGGTCCGTGTTGTGGCAATGGCAGAACTTGGTTCGCATTTTGAGGAATACCCACATAACCATTTTGCACATTCTGCTGATGATTAACAGCGGCACTTGGAAGGCAGTGTTGGGGCACTGGAGGTGGCCCATTTGGAATGGCTGTGCCATTTCCACGCACGTTATTCATATGGACATTTCTGTTGGTGAATGGCATCATTGCTGGGATAGAAAATTGGCTAATGAAAGCATGTGCTTGGACAGAAATTCTGCGGTTGCATGGCCAGCACGAAAATGGATGGGAAAGATTGCCGCCTAGACTGCTTGAATTCACCTGTCATATGGACATCACTCAACTGAGATATTCGAAGTCATTGATATGCATGAAGGCGTGTAGCAAATGCAAGAGCCGAATTTTGCCGCTCGTGGTAGGCAAAAATCTGCGTGCCAACTTAAACAATGATATTTATCCTCCACTATTTCGGACAATTAGATATCATCCTCTTTTCCGACCTACAAAGGCTTGGGTTGCAACGGCAGATGGTCAGAGTGGAATTTTCCGAAACAGAGAAGGGTAACTACATCAAAAAAATCCACCTTTTCTGGATTCATAAATACGAAAAAAACAAACAAACCTCTTTTTTAATTGCCGGTCGACTACGAGCAATCAGCAGCCTTCTCGGAAGCAGGAAGACGACCCAGGCTAGGGTAAACAACCGCTGCCGAAGATTCTTGAGGCCGCTCTAACGTAGGGCTTTGGGTTTAGGAGCTCCAGCCGCTCCACGGGTTGGAGAAAGAGGGCTGACAGTGCTGAGTTACCAAACTACCCTCGTCTCGTTTGCCCTCTGAGTTCATTGAAGAGGGCAATCGTGGTATTTTATAATTATGTAATTACCAAAATGCCCTCACACGGTTTGCCTTTTGGTTAGATGATTTTGCAAACCAAGGGGTCTAAGGATATTCCTGGATTTTTCATGATTATGTTTCCCAGTGTACTGAGGACCACGGAGTTGAAAGCGTGTTTACAGCGTGCGTAGAAAGTGCTTTCTCTTCAAACACTGAGGCAGCTTTTTAAAAACCATAAAAGCATTTTTATAGCATTTAGAAGCTTCGATTCGGAATTTTGTTTGACAGCTGAAAATAAGATTTTCATTAGATAAGCTTAATAAATCGTTTAAATTTCACAGCTGAGCCAAGCAGACCCTAAAGTATCTTGGATGTGTTGGCTTGCCATTTTAAATTCATCTCATTGTTCAAGATTTCGATTTTCAAATATATTTTATTTGCTTTATATTAAATTTCATTTATTTTTGGTATGTAAATACGTTGAGTAAAAATAAATAAAAAAATGTAAGCGTTGATATCCTTATTATACCTATTTTCTGATGTGGTTGTCTAGTTACATGATTTTATAATATTAAGATTGGAATGGTTTGATGTCCAGGTATTATGAAATACCGTGCTAGCCATGTCTGCAAATTACCGCGAAGAAAATAATTTCTTAAATAGGTTTTGTTTGATTTTTCCATAAATTTATTTGTTGATGGTTGATAAACGTCTGATGTTGGCCGGCAGCTTAAATTAAATAGGTAAAAATTAAAGATTTCGTTCGCGGGTAGATTTAGAATTATGTAATGTTATGGAAAATACATTGAAAAGACAAAATCTTTATTAACCAACAATAAATTCCTCTTTTAATGAGCTGCTCATTGATTAATGTGTCTTCTGGAATTTGACATGGAGGCTGTTTTAAAAAGTGGAAACAACGGAGAATCGACTTGGCAAATAATTCATAATCACATAATGGGGTTATTTTGCAGAATAATCCTCTCGACTTTTTATCTTAAAGAATGCTCAACTATGTATGAATTTGGCAATTCACCCACCTGAGTTTTGAAAATATACAATTTAAATTCAACATGTGATCATTGTTCAAGACACGATGAAACACCAATTTTAATCTTAACCGAGGTCATTACGTGCATTTGTCATTTTGTAAAATATTAAATTGGGGGTTTTATCGTAATTGTACCTGATGTCGCTGTCAAGTTCAAAGATGCACGATTTTGAAAAATAGGTGAGTTAAATTACAAAATTCACACATGGCTCTTTTTTTTTTTTTTTGGCAAAAAAAAAAGGAAATTAGCTGGTTAATTAAAGCTTCTTCAATGAACGTGACATCCGACGCTTTCAGCCGTTGGAAAGCATCAGTCACGACCAGACGTTGAGATGTGAGGTTGAAAATTTTGTATTGGTGGTGGATGCAACTTACGGTCCAACCGGTTGGATCGGATCCCGACAGAAATCAAATCAACGAGCGATCGAGTTGACCACCATCTTTTCATGTTTACGCAGGCTCCACCATCACCATGCAATCCCAAATCGTCGGGCAAAAGCTGCCTCGGCTACACCCGTTGGCCTACCTCTCCTTCAAGTCTAAGGCATCCCTTACAAGAAATCCTAATTCATGGTCATGCAAGGGTAGAATTTTAACTTCACACGGTGGATAGACTTCAGTTGAAATGTACGATTTCCGCAATTTTTAAACGAATTAGAAGAATTCGATAAATCAAATTATTTTTTTACTAAATATAAAATTTGTTTTATACTCATCCATCAAATTAATATTTGTTAAAAATTGTTTATTTTGTCTCATATGAATACTTTTTTAAACAATTACACTTAGCAAGCTATAGTTTATCAGATCCTGGTCAATTAAGTATTTATCTGTTATTTCAATATTTCAACTTTAGAAACATTAAAAGCATTTTAAAAATTACAAATATCTATTTAAACTCTAGCAAATCAAGCTGGCCCTTAAATACAGTGAAATAGAATGGTGACAGTAAAAAAAATATAAATCGATATCATATTTATATGATCTATTTCATCTAAAATTGCCCAAATAACCCTCCTTACTTAACATGGGCTAGCGTTTACCGTCTGCTTACGGCAGCAGATACCAGCCTACGGCTGTTATAATCCAGCGACCAGGGGAAAAGGTGATCCCGCATTTTGTTAGCTAACTTGCCACGCAGTGATTATACGGGCAAAATCCATACCAAATGTGATGAATTTCATATGATGGACGGTCTGGATCCGCCTCCAAGTAATCCCACGCCAATGTTCGCAAGGCAGGTGCACTGATTTCAGCAGCCCCCGACGCGCGCCGGCTCTGAAATACAGACTTAAGGCTTCTTTGCAAGTTCACCACCACTTTTGAAAATATTCGTTGTCCACGTACTCTCTTCTTCTTCGCTGAAGGAAATAATATTTTGTGCGAAGATCTATCAGCCCCTGCGGGTAGGTGGAGATTCAGAAACTACATACAAAAAAGCCATCCTATTTATCAAAATCGCTGTATATTTAAGCGATCTGGCCCGTTTAGATGACGTTAAGACCACCTCATGTCTCGTCTCAGGAATCAACGTCATGATTTCTCACCCGGTGCCGCGAACTCTGCATTATTAAGTCGCCTCAAGTGGTGGTAAACAAGAAAGTTGGCATTTGTTTTTTTATAAAGGCGAGTAACGACCCTCGCAAACCTAGCCTTTCTCGACTTTCCATCTTCCATGGCGCTGGTCTCTCCTTCGTCTCCCGCAACGCTTACGCCTGAAAAATCCGATTCCGAAAATGCCCCTGCTTCCTCCACTAGAATTCCCGAAATGCCCCAGCCCTC
Organism: Pouteria campechiana; assembly: GCA_036873735.1. NCBI lineage: Eukaryota > Viridiplantae > Streptophyta > Magnoliopsida > Ericales > Sapotaceae > Pouteria > Pouteria campechiana. Next base: position 14,673 of record JAYJMB010074011.1, on the reverse strand, counting down.
CAAATCCACCGAAACGCCCCTCTCCTCATCCGCCCAACCCCTTCCACCGCCAACATCGTCTTCCCCGTCCATCACAGAAAGCCCCAATCTAAACCCTAATCTGATAAATCCATCCGCTCCGTCCATCCCATCCATCAACCCACCGCCGATACCCGGCGCTCCACCCTCTTACAGGCCGGCCGCTGTCCCGGCTCCGGTTCCACCATTGGCCCCGCAATTCTCTCCTCTCCTCCCAAATCCACCCACCATCCAACCTCCCGGCGTCGGCGGCACCCCTCCAGTGACGGTCATGCTCCCGGGCGTGGCTGGTGGCGCAGGGGCTGTCACTGTATCCGTCTCGCCGGTCCGTCCTCCTGGGATGTTCCATTACGCCCCGGGCCAGCCTCCCAATCAGCTGCCTGCCACGGGGCCATACGCGCAGATGCCCAATGGCTACGCTTCCGCACCAGGGACAACGGGGATCCCTCCTCCTGGTGGGTTTCTCGTATAAATTCTGCAAATTTAATGGTTAATTTATCATGTACTGCTTTTTAATTTTCATGTCGGAATCTTCGGTTACTGGATAGATGCATTTGTGGTTCCATTGCAACAGCTTTCCTTTAATTACTTGATGGTGTACGATCAGTCGTGGCATGAAGAATTGGCGTCCTGTATTTGTTGAACGAAAAAATAGAAAGAAGAAATTTTGCAGTGAGTTGTTTTTTTTGTTTTTTAAATTAATTTTGATAGCGGAATTCATTGTTAGCAATAGCAATACTTAGTAAGAGCATCAGTGGAGTTCTGGTGTTGAAAGGATTTGTGTGGGAAGAGTGTGAGGAAAAAATAAAGAAAAGATGCATTTGGTACCGATGACAGGATGTTTTCTCCTACAGTATCTTCTCCATTGATCATGGTGGGAAAGATCCAGCTGGCTTCCTCTTGCGATTTTTAAAAGACCACATCAACGTCTATGTTGGTATGATTAAATTCTTTGATTTTTCTTGAAATTTTCATAGACGTGTAATTGTGTCTTGTAGAATTCTTGCTCCATTAACTTAATTTTGGTACACTGGTTAAAAATTAAGAGGTATCCTTGACGATGCTATACCTTATCCTTAAATTTACGGCCGATGAAAAGTATGCAGTTTAGTGTTCGTGTGCTGCATTTGAATTGAAATCTTGTCATGGCAGTCGATAACGTCAGTTATTCATACTGTCTATCCCTATGCAGATTGGCAGTGGCAGATGAAACTTTTGTTACCTAAGTGATTTTTTGTTACCTAAGCAATTAAGTTTTTTTAAGTTTTAGATGAAATTCTGTACTGGTTTTGGGAACTAGGAGACAGTGCTGCTGATGGTTAGTGCTTATCCTTGTGATCCTGTTAATTTGTTGTGCCATATTTGTTTTGGCACATCTTCTCAATGATTCCTTGTTTTTGAATTTCATAGGTACTTTTGCAGGAACTTCAGTTAAAACATTATTCTTGGTTAAGGGAAGGATTGGAAATGACGTTTCCTATTTCAGCATTTACTTAGTTGTCTATTTACCATTCTTCTCTCGGCAGAACATGTAAAAAATCTGAATGCCAAAACATTTGTCCTATAGCTTGACTGCCTGCAACAGCCATGGCCAGTTGTCAATTTTCAGGAAAAGGGTACCCTTTTGTAAGTTTGCCATCATTCACTGTGATGCTGAATCCTTGTGATGGCACTTCACCCATATGTGTGCAGCACACAAGATATATGTGAAGTATGAACAGCTTAATAAACATTTCTTCATTACATCCCATTTTGTCAAGTGAGGGACACTTCTTTTTTGGGCCTTTTATGTGTTCTTGATTTCCATGGCAGAAGACCATGTTTATCGAGTGTCCATTGCGCTTGTTTTCGAAGGTACTCTTATGTTTCCTTCTTCCAATCTGCTCTTTCAAGTTTGCTTCTTCTCCGTTTTCTTCTTCTTTATTTGTTTCCCCCCCTTTCTCGCTGTTTATTAGTTTGTTATAGTGCGGAATTAACTATTTAAGCCTTTAATAAATTTAAAGAAAATTGAATGCCGATATCATACTCATGCATCCTTGATTCCTTTGGGGTGAGTGAGACGCTGCAAGTCTTATGAATGCTCAATATTACAATGCACTGAAGCATCAGTTAATGAAGATAAATGAGGTAAGCACACTTTACACATGTATAGTTTATAAATTGGATGCTATTTTCTCCATGTCCCTTCAGGTTATCTGTTCAGCTGGTGATAGTTGCCATGCCTGTGCTGCGCATCTCTAATATGCTTGTGTTTTGTGGTAACAACGTTTGATCATTCTTGTCTATTTTTCCTTGTTTTAGAATATCTGGTGGGACATAGCATTGCTTTTTTTTTTTTCCCCCTAAGCTCTGCCTGACAAGTTGGCATAGATGTTGTTTGCACTCTTGCAGGTATTCCTCGTTATCCTTCACTGTATGTAGGTATGGTTCGCCCTGCCTTTCCCCCACGTCCGCCCGCAGCAATTGGTGCAATTCCACCACTTTCACGTCCTCCGGTTCCTGGGATACGTCCTCCAATTGTTCCTCCTGTGATCAGGCCGGTTGTTCCTATTGTTGCATCGACAGAGAAGCCACAGACCACAGTTTATGTGGGCAAGATAGCTTCAACTGTGGAAAATGAATTTATTCTCTCTCTCCTTCAGGTAGATGCTCCCGGGTCATTATTAGTTAGTCAACTTTTTTCATATTAAATTTCATACTGATCTGTTGATGTGGTTCTGATTGTCTATCTTTCATGCAGTTATGTGGCCCAGTCAAGAGTTGGAAGCGTGCTCCAGATACCTCCAATGGAGCTCTAAGAGGCTTTGGCTTCTGTGAGTTTGAATCTGCTGAAGGAGTGCTTCGTGCGCTGCGCCTGCTGAGTAAATTTTGTGTTGATGGACAAGAACTGGTGGTATGCTCTTCTTTTCTGTTCTTCTTCTTGTGCCCCTTTAGATTTTGATAGTTGCTTTACTGAGCACGTTTATAAGGTTTCACTGATGAATACACATTATGGCTTACAACTGTCTTGCTTCTGGAATACTCAACTGAGTTTACCTCAATGATTGGCCACTTCAACAAAGCATGCCATTTCTCGTTTCTGATCTGGATCACTGGTATTATCTTTTTGGAGTTGTTGGTGCTAGCTGTTTATATGTTGTGATGTAAAATTCAGAATTTCGGAAGTTTATAAGTTTATCTATTTGACAACTTGCATATAATGTTTTGTGTGGGTTTCTATAACTTTTTGTAGAACAGAATATTCATACTTATGTAAATGCATGTTGCATGCGCTTAGCACGCTTGTAAAGTTGCTCACATGAACCTATTCTAGAATAGTACATGTAGTTCTTCACATGACCATCTTAGATATTTTCTTCTTATCCTTTTTAACTGGAGATTTTAAGCATCTTTGATATTTTCTCGGCCACATGGGAGCAGGATTCAGCTGGGGATTGTTTCTCATGTTCTGGGAAATAAATTAAGATGTGGGCACTCCAAGGCTCATCTTTTAAATCTGAACTGCGCATTCCATGCAAGCGATGGGAAAAAGCTTGTGGCACCTGATGATGGTGAATGATGCCAAAATTGCTCGGTCTTTTGCTTTGATTCAGCATTAAATTATTGGGCCCCTTATGCTTTTCTTATTTTGTTTATGTCATCATGGTTACATATTGCAATCTGCATTTTATCTGCTTGATTTTCCTGATACATTAACAGCTAAACGTCAACCAAGCAACAAAGGGATACCTACAGCGTTATGTTGAAAAGAAAACCGAAAGAGAAAAGAAAATTAAAGAAGGTGATGCTGAAGGTACTGAAAAAGAGGATGAGACTGCACCAGGTGTGGAAAAGCATGAGCCTCAAAAGACCTTATTAGAGGACTCGAAAAAGGATGAGGATGATTCCGCAGATAAAGAAAGTCAAGATGCAACCCAGATGTTTGGTATTGTGACAGATGAAGATCGTGAGGCAGATAGAGGTGTTTTGGAGAAGCTTAGGAGTATGGTTGAAGAGAGGCTGAAGACAAAACCCCCTCCTCCCCCACCTGTCCAAAATCTTGCAGATGGTTCTACCAAGTCAAACTCTGAAATGCCTGCTAAATCAAGAGATGGAGATTCAGATGTGGACATCTTGAAAAGTGGTATGTTTTACTAACTTATAATCATTTTTATTTTTAAATGTTTTTTCAGTAAATGTGGTTCATTAAAAAAATTTGCAAGTGATGACTATTTCTCTGGTTTTCTATTATTTTCTTCGTTTTGATGTTTTGCTAATATTATCCTCTACTTTTATTACAGTTGTTGATGTATATACTGTGACATTACTATCTTTCGTTCTTACTATTCTTGTTGAAATCATTGGTTTAATTGCTCGTATAAATTGTTTTTGCAGATGCAGCTGAAGACAAAAATGATGATGAGACAATGAGTGAAAACAAGCATACAACTGAACAGGAAAAGCCTGAAACAAGCTCATCAGACAAGGCTAGAAGGTATGAGAGGAGCAGAGAGAGAGACAGGGAGCGAGATTTGAAAAAGGAAAAGGAACGGGAACTAGAGAGATATGAGAGAGAACGGGAGAGAGAAAGGATTAGGAGGGAGAGAGAGCGAGAGATGAAAATCCGAGAGGCTGAGCGTCTGTATAAGGACCGTGTTAAGGAATGGGAGTCAAGGGAGAGAGAAAAAGAGCATCAGCGGGTGTACGAGAAGGAGAAGGAGAAGGAGCGGGAGCGGGAACGACGGAGGGAGATAATGGATCAGGAAGATGAGAGTGATGATGATGATTCAAGGAAGCGGAGACGCAGGAGCAGCAGCTCATATGAGGAGAAGAGGAGGAGGAGGCAACGTGAAAAAGAAGATGACTTGGAAGACAGACAAAGAGAGGAAGAAGAAATTGTGGAGGCTAAGAGGCGGGCGGCTGAAGAGCAGAAGCAAAGAGAGGACTCCAAGTCTGAGTCTAAGACTGATAACAGGATTGAGAAACCCATAATGTCTGCAGAAGGAATTGGTGTGGAAGACAGAGAAAATGTCTCGGACATGTCTTCTGAGAAGGAATCTGGTCACACTAACAATACTCGTAAGCTTGTGATTTTTCTTTCTGCTCAGGCAGCTCTTATGAGCAAAGTGTAATTCTCTGTGTTTACTGTAGTATTTGGTGATGGGGATATTGATTGAGTTTATGATTCTGGTGGAAACATGGAGTGGGATCAGCCAAATACATGGAGAGCAATTATCCACATGCAAACATTAAATTGTAATGGCTAGTTCATAATAGTTGTCTTACCCTCTGTCATTTAGCTTATACCCTGGCCACATTGTTACCTACCATGTGAGATAACCCATCCAATCACCAGGCACATTTCCCATGCACCATGCTGGTATTATGCAATATTATGAAGTGCATATAATATTATCCTTCTCTTGATGTTTTTGTACTTACTATTACAGGTGATGCATTTCTTCAAAATGGTGTCGGGGATGAACCAGCGATTGGGTCAGCTGCTGATTCAGACATGAGGCAGAATGGCAACAATGCCCCTGCTCGAAAGCTGGGTTTTGGTCTTACAAGTTCTGGAAAGAGAACAGCTGTTCCTTCCGTTTTCCATGAAGAAGATGATGATGATGCACATAAGGAGAAGAAAATGAGACCTCTAGTGCCAATTGATTATTCCACAGAGGAGCTAAAGGCAGTACAGCCTACTATTTCTGGGACGCCACTGAATTTGGCAGCCGCTGCAGAATTTGCTAAACGTATCTCCAATAACCCCAAGGAAGAGAGGGCTGAATCTGATAGAGAAAGGAATAGGCGATCTAATGAAAGATCCGTTCAGAGAGATCGAGATCGAAGCGATGATGAGGGTAACCGTGCTAGAGATGAAAACAAAGAGAAGGTGCATGACAAGATTCTTGACTGGGACAGGGATCGGGAACATGGTCTTGATAAGATTAAACCACTAGAAAACAAGAAGCTTCTGGATGCTAAACAATTGATTGATATGATCCCAAAAACCAAGGAAGAGTTGTTCTCATATGACATCAACTGGGCTATATATGACAAGGTAACTCTTTATTTCCTTAGATTATGCCTTCATTGCATGCAAATATGGATGATCAAAGCTGATTTTGTCCAAGTTGATCATGTTTAAGTTAAGGCATTGGATTGGCTGGATTTGGAGTCAATGCTGCGTTCTGTTCATATAATTTGAATCTTTGTCAAGATTAATGCCATTATGGCATTTTATAAAAAAATCAATACTGTGGAAAAAATCTGTTGTGGGCTGGTTTTTATACCCTGTGTATTGGATTATTCTGTGGTGCTAACTGAAACTCTCTTACAATCTGCTACCAATCAGTGCTCTCCCATGATGTGGCCAAACGTTTATGCCCCTCGCCTTTTGTCACTTACTGGGAGAATGTGTAACTTGCTAGGTCTCTAAACAGTCATATCTGTTAAGATTGGAGATGTTATTTGTATGTACTTTTTTCATTTTTGATTATATGCTATGATCCTGGCTTTTCCACCATGTTGTGGTGTCTTCATCTATTCAAAATGCAGATGGGTATTTGTTTATCTGTATATATCTCCGCATACAAGGAATTACTCTCTTTAGTTGTTCTATGTATCAAATCAATTGTCATGATGGAAACTATCTTCAAAACTCACCTGCCCATATGCTTTCACAGCATGATCTACATGAGAGAATGAGGCCTTGGATTTCAAAGAAGATTACTGAATTTCTGGGAGAGGAGGAAGCCACTTTGGTGGACTACATTGTTTCCAGCACAAAAGAGCATGTGCGAGCATCTCAAATGTTAGAACTGCTCCAGTCCATCTTGGATGACGAGGCTGAAATGTTTGTCCTCAAGATGTGGAGGATGCTTATATTTGAAATTAAGAAAGTAGAGACTGGCCTGTCTATAAAGCCTAGAGTCTGACAACCAGGTATATTTTTGTTCTTTCTTTCCATTTCCTTGACTTTTTTTGTCATTTGCTTCATTGAATGGAAGCAGGGTAAAACGGCCTGATGAAGAGAATTACTGATTTTAGTTTACTTGTACATCACTCCACTTCTGGCATGTGTATCATTTCTGTCTACTGATTGCTGAGGTTCCCAGGCATTTTATTTTTATTTTTCTCTGCTCTGGAGGTTTCCAATCATTTCTCTATCCCTACTTGGTTGTCCTATGCTCCTGCCTACATTTTTTCACATGCAGGTGATTTCTACATTCATTGCCAGTGATTCCAATTCATTAGTCTGGGCATGCTGAGGCGTTCTTGTATTGGTGCTTTATGTTTTTTTATTTTTTTTTGTTAGGGATGTGTTGAGTCGCAAGGGATGATTTACTAGTGTCCAATGCCTGGTAATCGCTTACGTTATGAATTCTATCTATTACTGGGATTGAACCCTTTCTTTCATGAGTGCATTAAAGTATTAAGCCAACCAAGGGAATTCTTTCTGGTCCGGTTTGTTATAGATTTATACAAGGGATGCATGTCATCTTTATTGTAACTGTGGTATGGTTGTGTCAGATGCTATTCAGGTTCCCTTGGGTGGGTATAGACATGAGTCACTGGATTTGATTTAGTATACCATTGACTGTTCTGGGCTTCAACCGTGAGCTGAATGACTAAAGATGGAGCCTACATCCATAATTCGTCTGTCTACATTTCCCCGAGAATAAAATATTAAATTTACGAGATGTGTTGTATCTGTCATCCTTCTTCATATGGAGGATCCAGGTAAGGTCTGGAACCTAGGCTCATGGATCCTTGCATGGATTAACTGCTCTGATTTTGATTTGGTCGGCAGACCTGTGTGATGATGCTCTGGCGAGTCCATTTTCAATTGGTCTTGTTCAAGCCACTGCATGATTGCCCCAGAATTGTATTTGATCACTCATAAATGATTTGATTGGTTGTTCAATTTATCGAATACCCCATCCATGTCCTTTCTCCACTTGGCTTTTTGTTGTCATTGCCAATTGCACAACTTATGTAGGTATCTCATGTTGATGGGGGCTGTACACACTATATCAGGGACATTGATTTTTGTACCTTTTCCCTAGGGACGATCACTCCCCACTTTGGTCCTCGCTGCCATGGGAGGCTTGTTTCATTTACCGTGGGCCGCTCCAATTGTGGAAATTCAAAAAGGAAAAAAAAAGGCGTTACTGATATTGAAACCCCATCCTCTTTGGCTATGGTCAACCACCCCATTCATGTTGCTGCGGACTCTATATTTGGCCATGATTTGTCCTTGATCAATGGTGTACATGTAGGTGAGAGTGAATCGAAGCATCTTTCGTTCATCTTTGCTGCTGCTAATGATGGTGCGTGCCATCCACCAGCCAATTGGCCTGAATCAACGAGCACGCAGCGGATCCTGTTTACTAAAATTGGAGCATCCAGCGTCTTACTGGATAACTTGTTCACGAGGGCGTTACTACCACCCACATGAACTGGTATGGGCGAAATTTGGTGTGAGAGATATTTTGGTAGTTGTAGCCCATCTTGCTTTGAGGGCGGCCACGAGCATAGTTGAGAAATGAATATTATAGATGATGGTGCTGGTTGTATGCTGCACTCTTTGATCTCTTCTTCTGTTATGGCTTCACTATTTAATATTGCTGGTGTGTGGTTCAATCATATGCGTTCTCACCCCAAGCATAGACACGTCGGACCAAGAGCCTGAGGACACTATATGAGCCTTTAGGAATCAATTAAAACAGCCCAATGAAAGCATGCAAATATGCCTCCAGGGCAATTTCACGGGAACCATGTGCCTAAGTGTACCTCCTGATGCGATCCCTCTAATTTCATGCGAACTATATATATATATATATATGTCATAAAATTGTTGCAAATAATTAAAATAAACATATTATATCAAAATAAAAATCAAATTCTAAGTACCCTTTCGCATTTCTTGGACTTTCGATGTGCTTTATACCAAATATACCGCATAAACGGAAAAGAAAGGAAAAAAAAGAAGTAAAAGGCAATGCATGAGAAAGGTAGGCTTATGGGAGAACCAACCAGAGTAGCATAAAGCATTCACATGCAGTTAGAGAAAAAACATTTCGTGCTATTGAAATGAGTATCTATCTCTGAAACTGACACAAATAACGTGGCACATGTGGGCAGCGGGATGAGAGGAGTAGCCTGAATTCTACAGCCTGGTTGCCTGCAGCAGGAGGCCCACCGCATGAACAGTAAAGATGCCCTGTCTGGGTGGTGCCTGCAGATTTGAAAATAGTGGAGCATGGGCTAGCAAAGCCTCTGCAGGAGAGCAACTGCATACATGTCTTAAATATTCCAACATGTTGCTGTTGTAAACGTCTTTGCCTTTTATTTTTCTGATCTTGGATATTGCTTTCCATATATATTATTATTTTCTCCTTGTGGCAGCTTGCATGGTTTCGTAGATTGCAATATATAAAACAAAGTTATTTCTGGCCAAAACCCATGTCAGAATCAGAGCCCTTAAATATTTGTTGGCGACACACTAGGCCACGTGCCTTCACCAGAAAAAGGATCTAGTGCCTTCAGTGCACAAAACGCTCTTGTGCCTGAATGGTGGCGGTAGCACAATTGATCGCATGATCTTAGCCATCCAATTGGAATTAGGTCAACTATTCTTAAAATTGGAAGTGGAAATGATTCTGTAAATGTTTTCAGAGAAATTTTCTTGCAAATGATTTATTCAGAGTTCGCCCTGTTCTTTGATTAAATTCAATCCTTTCATCATGATTAGTACCATTTGTTTAGACAAGACTACAAAATTCATTTGAATTGATGACTTAGGTATGCTAAAGAGAACAAGAATATTTTTAAAGGTGATAGATACATGTCCACTCTTAAATGAAATGAATTTTACGGTTTAATTAGATTTTTTCATGATAATTTTTTAAAAAATCCTAGTTAGACAAATAATACTAAGTATGTTCAACGAATTAAATTTAATTTAAATAGCTGCCAAATCGCGAAAACCAAAATATTAAATATTCAACGAAAACCAAAATAGCAATATTTTGTTGTATCGCGGTGGACCACCACATTTGGAACATCAAGCCGAGTTTATGAACTCCATGTGCGTGCTGTGATCACCACTTGCACTAGCAACTGTTTATGTCCACGCGCAATTTAAATACTAGGTTGTTTTTCGGGAATAAGAAAATGTGAAAAAATAGAAAATATAAAAAAGAAGAGTAAAATAAAGAAATTAATATAGAGAACAAGAATATTGATAGAAAATAAAATCAATAAAGATAAAGTAAATAAATTTTTAAAATGAAAAATAATTGATAATAATTGAAAAATAAAGATTAAGATAAAAAGTAAAATTATTGGAATATTAAATGTTGTATTAATTAAAAGGTTTAATATAAAGGAAAATGGATTTTGCTTCTCTTTTCATTACCAAACACACCCTTATGCAACACTTTTTTCTTGTTATAATTTTCTCTGGTGTATTTGTATAGTGGTAAAAGATTAAAAATAGAAAAGAAAATATAAAATTTATATAGGAAAAATAACTGTACAAAAAGATTATTTAGGGTAAATAAATGTTATATGAGGGAAAAAAAGGTAGGTTTTTGTCTTTGCAAGCTATTAATTGATATCTTTCACCAGGGGTGTCACTGGCGCGTCTAAGCGGCACACGTTTGAGATCCAAGATCCAAAGCAAGCCAGGAAACCTGGACCCACCATGCATGATGATGCCCAGAAATAGGGCTTTTTGACTGTCCATTAATATTTCAAGCTTTAAATAAATAAGAAAGCTACTTCAATGCCATCATTTCATGTCCAAGACTATTCTCTGTTTAGTAAGCATATTAGCTTTATTGGGCAGCTTTACACACGGCTTGGATATCAGCAAAAATGCTCCACCAAAATTTGCACGCGGTGTATCTTCTGGACCATATCTTCCAGAAGAGAAGAAAAGTAAAATTCCACTTAAAACACACTTCAAACCGTGATCCCAGCATTGACACCTCTCCATCAGGACCACATTGCCCATCTCTCCCAAAAATGCCAAGATCATGTAGCCGTGTCACCCTCCACCACAACGTCACTGTCTTAGCTTTGCCGACACGTGCCACATGTGATGCGCGCTGACTAAACACCCAACTAAAGTCCAAAATAAAACAAAATAAAAGGCCAATGCCACTACTTCAATTACAGCTTAAAATAATACCAAGAAGCTTGCCTTTAATTTCTTCAGCTATGGCGGCTTAACTGAAGACTACAGGTATTCAGCTGGTGTGTCCCACACCCAATAGGCCTTTTTGGCAGGCCTTGCTAGGACCAGAGAGAAGGGCGGGCATGGGGACATGTGTATGGTGAGGATGTTCATGGATAGCTAGGTCACTTTTTGACATGGTCACAGTATCCGTTCCATTCGGAAAAGAATGCAGCACTAGCATATGCTCCAACTTTATCACCATACATATCACAAAAGCATAGTTCTCGGAGGAATTGTACAGTCCTACGCATCTAGCCACCCACAATCCGCCGACCCTCAAGAATCTTTGCACACCGACTTCATCCACGGGCAATCTCAACCGTTCATCTGGTGGGCCCTGACATGGACGGTGCATAATACAAAGATCTTTTTTATCGGATGATTCCTGCCCTTACTCTTAGTGTCACTTATTTAGACTATCCGGCAAGGGATGTTGTTCATAGGTGGTCCAAAATCAACAACAAAATGGCCAAACAGTGATCATTTATCGTTTGTTGATAAAGAGCCAGTTGGGATCTTCACCATGCAGGGTGGGGCTAAACGGATCAATGGTTTGGATCACTAGGTGTGGTTCTACGTTACTAGTAATTATCAGGACAAAAATAATGAGAAAATCCAATTTATGTGCAGTCAAAAGATACTGCTAATCCCTTTGTAGCTAAGGAAAGAAAAGAAAGCTTCTCTGCCCACTTCCCGGGCATGTCACATTTCACCAATTCAACAAAAAATGGGATGAGGAAGGGAAGAAAGATTCAGTGTCTAAGTTATATACACGGGAGTTTGGTGTAAAGAGACATCAATGCCACTGCCTTCACTTCCCATCTTCACCTATTTTCTGCACATCTGACGATCCATGACCTAAAAATTGTGGGTCTCATTGTACACAGTTGTGAAATCCTACAAATATGGTTGTTGGGAGTGAAACTGATTGCCAAATATAAAAAGGAGTGAGTGGCCCAAATTAAATAGAAAAAAAAAACAAACATATGGTTACCATAGTATGCTAATTGTGGCACATCTCTTCCATTACGAGAAAAATAAAATCCCACTTCTGTTTTGGGTATCAAGTCGATCACTGGTGCTACTACTGGCATGTGGATGTGCATCCATGCATACATTTATTATAATTAGGCGGATCAAAAATCCATGTGACTTATCCTGTTAAGAACTAACTTTTAATCGATGTGTTCGTTGCTAATTCTCTCTCTCTCTCTTAACATCCAAACCTTCCATTTCTTAAAACCTAAAGCTAGTGAAGCTTAAATATTCAATCATCACCATGCGTATTTATTACTTACTCTGTATACGTGATATACAGCCTTTTTTCAATGTGGGTGCTTTAGGAACATGGGCCATATACATGCATATGCCCCAAACATAAAAATGTGCATGTACTGAAAACTTCATGAGGTATTATTTATTTATTTATTTTGCGTGCCCTCAAAGCTTGCTCTAATCTAATGACATTGGTCGACAACTGACCTACACATGGAAAGGCCCACCAAAAGCAAGCTCTCTCTGTCCATATGCAAAGGACAAAATGAAAAATCAATGAGAAGGATAGAAATAATTTTTAAGAGATTTCAAGTGCAATACAGTGGAACATAAGTTTAAGGCGGCCCATGAAATAATTTACACCCTTCGATTTTGAGTGAAGCTTCAAAGCCTCTTCTACGTACGTTGGCATCTTTCGGTTTTCAAGAGTTTTATTCTGCTATTTATCAATGGATATACATTAAAATTATCCGAACTTATTCAAACATCATTTTATGTATTATTGACATCATTTATATCTCTATTTTCATTTTCATTTACTAAATTATGTTGGTAAAAAATCTTCGACACTTGGGCAAAGTGTGATGAATGGGATGGAGGCGCCTAGCTATCCCATAGCAAGGGACTATATTAATAATATATTTTCTTTTATACTATTTTTTAGACCAATGTAACATCTAAACTGCTATAACAGCTTTATTTTTCTTCTTCTTTTTATTTTTATTTTTACTTTTTTTTATTAAAAAGCATACATTATTAAGGTATCTCTTATTATATATTCTTAATACACTTTCTTCCTCCTGCACTTACTACACTTCCTTCCTTCCTAGTACACTTTATATCCAAAGGACCGTGAAAGAATTACACATGTTTTCTCGGTGCTCAGCGGTGTGCATTTATTGAACTGTTCAAACATGCATGGGCAAATCAAAGGCTTAGATTGCTTGACACTTTTATTTTGGATTCTGACTCAGCAAAAAAAAAAAAAAGTGTTTAACTTGAAATAATGTCCGGCCTGAATGTTGGAAAGTTGCAATTGCCTGTGTATGGAGGTTGGTCCTCTATCAGAGTACAAAAATGTCCACTTTTTTCCTTGGTTTGATCCTTTTTTCCCCTTCTTTTAAAATGCCCTTTTCACTTCTTTTTATTTCTTTTTCTTCCACCATAAAAAGAAAAGCTTGATTCTTTGGGTCCCACCGCAAAGGGCTTCTTTTGCGTAAACGACTTATTTGCACCAAGTTGAAATGGCACAAATGGGCTTGACACTTGTTGCAGTGCATGTGTCCGGTGCTGTCCAAGTTGTGGCTGTCTTTTTCAGGAGAACAGTTTCAGCTTTTCAGGAGGCCATATTTACTACAAAAATTCATATGTCCCACCTTTTTTGTGTGTTAAGTAATTATTATTCAGTAAAAACCAGACACCTAAATGTATATAAATTGGATGGTATATATGCCGTGCTGCATTCATGGTCAAAACAAAATTTTAGTGGTAGAAGCATTTTCCTCTATAGGCTGTTTCGGCATGGTCCACAGATTTTTAATATCAAAAGTAAATTATATTTAAAATATTTTATAGAGGAGAATGAACCTAAATTGCCGGACTCTCACTTTGCCCTTGGATCACAGAACATGGAGTAGAGTGGGACCCATAATCCACCTTTGCTTTATCCTATGATATAAAACAATTCAAATATATGTGATTGATTTCTTTGATATGAAAAACCAGTAAATCAAGCATTCCAGTGGTTCCTATTAAAGAAAAACATACGTGAGGATTTTCTAAACAATATACGTTGGGACCATAAATGACTTACAACATCTTATATATGCCATATCTCTAAACTATTAAATGTATTTTTTTTCTACTCCGATACATGAATAATAAAATTTTGAAACAAAAATTTGGCCATATTATTAGTTTTAGGAAATATTTAATTTTTTAAATTTTTATTTAGTGTGGCCTACTGGAATGCAAATTTGGATGGTTTTTATTATTAAACAGGAAAATTATATTTAAAATATTTTATGTAGTGAAATGAAGCTAAATAAAATATAGGTATCGCCTTCCACAGGTATAGAGAGCCGGGGTTACATGCAACTAATCCAACTATATATATATATATATATATATATATATATATAGATATATATATA
>JAYJMB010074000.1:0-23335 GCA_036873735.1 Pouteria campechiana | reverse complement strand
CAATGAAGACACATCAATATAACATATTATCAAATCTTAACATGGGATATACTCATCCTATCTATTCTTTCCATCACACACTTGGGATATTCCCTATCCTTGTTCATTTAGAAGACATCCATACACAAAAATAAACTTAAAGAAATGGGATACTCTCTATACCTACAATCACCTTGAATACTTTCTATTCCAAACATTCACATGTCTATATTATAATCAATTCAACTACGGGATATCCCAAATCCCCAACATTCATTAATCATAACAAATATACTTTGATTTTACACCAACATGGGATATCCACAATCCCTCAACCAAAACACACATGCTTGGAATAAAGATGGGATACTTACTATCCCCATCCATTCATTCAAATCAAAAAGGGGGTCACCTACTTACCTCAAGCCTCAAGCTCCACCCATATTCCTCAAGCTCTATCTTTTCATCCTTCTTAGATCATCCTGTACAGGGCCACAATCCCATTTACTTAACCATTTATAATTATATACTCAGTATATCATATTAACATTCCTTTCATAGCAAAGGATTTAGCTAAACGTGGTCTAGGGACATGAGAATAATGTTAGGGATGAAGAACGAAGTAAAAAAGTAAAAAATAGAATGGATTTAGGGCTTAAAAAGATTGGATTTTCCGATGCTTCAATGTGCTAAAGAACTAGTGTTGTGACATAGAAAACCTATGTCACGACATAGACTTCGGTAACTGCCCAGTGTTGTGACATAGAAAACCAATATCATGACACAGACTTTGTGAACTGCCTAGTGTCGCAACATAAAAAACCTATGTCAGGACACAGACTTTGCTAATTGCTCAGTGTCGCAACATAGAAAACTTGTGTCGCGACACAAACTTGCTGCCCCAATACACTGCTGGTAATTTGAACATAACTTTTACATAAAATGTCCAAATGATTAGATTTTTAAGTCAATAGAAAGATACTTCAACGGATATGACTATTATGATAAAAACTTTTGCTAAATCATCCCACAAACATGTCAAAAGTTTCAATAAAACTGATCCATCTCACTCATCTTGTTATTTTTTAGTCATTTGGACTAGTTTTGGTGTATTAGTCATAATTTCCTCACATGATATCTGAATTGAGTCATTTTTCTTCATTGGATAGATAATTTCATGATCTAAAACTTCTATGTTGAACACTCTTTAAAATTAGTTCATTATCTATGTCAAAATTCAATCACAATGATCCCTTTTTCATATTCAGCATTTACACTTATGAAAAATCAACATAGGCCCCATTTGACATAAAACATCTCAAATCTCCCAATAATCACTTCCCACACATCACATATATGAAATGAGTTATTTTCATATCATTCACTACCTCATTTGAAGTTAATTATAAAAAATCACCTATTTAGTTGTTTTTAATCAAATTATCTCTGAATTTTCTCCTATAAATAGCTCCACATTCCCATTTCATTCCAAATTACACCCAAGTTTTAAACCAAGATTCCCCACATATCACAAAACATATAATAAATATCTTAGGCTATTCGCATTAATCATAAATATGTTTTTTCCCAATTTACCATTTCAGTTCATTGACTTTATATAGCCTAAAGTAGTGACATTTATCAAATTCTTAGAGTAAACTCTACCCATTTTCACATGAGTAGATTTCAAACACCACAGGTGTTACAAACTACCCTCTATGCAAAACTTTTCATCCTTAAAACTTTAAGACTTAGATCTCATTATTTTTTTTTTCAAATTTCCAAATTTCCATATCCCTTTAGTTGAACATTTCACATCTTGTGGATTTGTATCCCAGGATACACCACGCAAGTGATATTGATCATATTATATATATAATTATTCAGTAATACTAACATACTTTATCATCCATGACATTTAACATGCCAATGTAATCAAATTAACATAATTTCATAAAGACTAAACAAGTTTATTCCTCATAACTAGATACATACACGATGTTATAATCTTCCAGAACATGGAAATACACAAATAAGCACATACGAATACATATTATAATGCATATACTGCAATGCTCACTTGAATGTAAATCCAACACATAAATGTACCTAAATTTATACCAATGATAATGCAATAATACAATTCTCATGATTATAATGTCACATGAATGCAATAGTCATGATACACACTGCCACACACTCCAGGAACCTCACTGGCATCATGAGTTTGTCCCTTTCGGGGCTGGGCATCCTTATAAGGAACCTCCCATAATACCATTTACACTAATTAGGCCATCAAGGACAATCATTAAGCAATGCTCGCCCATGCCGGCTGCCCACACAAGCTCTCACAACAACCGGTGGTTTTCACGAGCTAACCACCAACTCATTGTTTTGCATCGGTGGTTTTCACGAGCTTACCACCAACTCTCTTTACTTAATCATAAATACAATCACATATCATTTTTATCCATGCATCACATTTCACATATATCATAATTCACAATAATACTTTATTCATAATAGTTCAAGCTCATAGCCAAATACAATGTCAAACATATGGAGGATTACATAATTTCATCAATCTCATTATCAGTAAACACAACTCAAATGAATCATGACAACATCCATTATCCATCAGCACAATCATGGAAAACATGTTAATTTATTCAATCAACATATCAATTACATTAATGCCATCAAGGCATTATAATCATAACAATGTCATTCCGACATTTTCAATCACCATCATACATAATCATACACAATGTTATCCTGACATTGTAATCAATCACATCAATGCTATCTCGGTATTACAATCAATCATGTCATTCAAAACATAGAATTGCTCAAATCACACCAAGTCATTTAAATCGAATTACATATATAAATAGTCATTAATAACATTTAGTCAGAGTATGCTTCCATACTCAAAATACAAATATCAATTACATATGCTAGCAATACATATCTACACCTCATGGGTGTCTATGCCACCAAGGCATCCAAGCTTTTACAAACATATCTGCATCTCATGGATATCACATCTCATATTCAACTAATTACATAGTTCAATATATGCACAAGCCAAGACATCCATCCAGATACGCATCTGAGACCGTTACCCCAACATATCATATTCAATCAATTGATCAAAATGATTCACACAATCTAGACACTCATGACAACCATGAAACTTCACCGTTTCATCTTTTTCATTTTCACATTCATAAACATTATAACAAAAGGGCAATAAGATGCATCTATGGGTGCCACTACACTTCCTTGAGCTACTCTGCCCACAATAAATAATTATTATTTTTGTGCTATCACAACACTATCAAATTTCATGTTACCTAGGCATAATCATAACATATCACATTATCATCACACTATATTTATAGCACCATTCATATGCCCTCTATTCATTCCTCATGCCTTCCTATTTACCCTCAAGCTGGCTTTTTCTCGTAAATCCCCTTGGCATGTCATTTTCTTGCTCTTTCTCATAACTATTGTCATCATGAATCTAGACTTAGTGCTTTCCCATAGGTGAGTAGGACTTACCACACAGATAAGTCACAAGAAAGGCTCTGATACCACCTATAACGACCTGCACCCCCATCCTATGCGTTTCGACCATGCCACACCTGGGCCGATGTGGAACGCTACCATTTCGCTTTTTCTTAAAGGAAATCTTACCATATTCTCACTATTTCCTTAATTTTAAGTAAAATATCCTGATGGCAATACATTTTCCAAGATTAATACAAATCCATCTACAATATCACGAATAATTTACTATGACATGCCGTTACATTTAGTTTACATCAATTGGAATAAAATACAATCATACATATACATAATGGGATTCCAATCCCAACTATCTAGCATATCATTATAATATATTCTACTCTTGCTCGCCAATCCCAACCCACAGTTTAAATTCTTTACCTATCCTGTCAACTGAAAAAATAGATTAAGAAGGTATGAGTCCGGGCAACTTAGTAAGTAGACAAAATATAAAACAATAATAACAACATTTTCTAACACAGAACAGGTATCAAATGCAACATAATTCAAATTTAAACCATCAACATAAACACATCACATTTCCATCTCATCCTGAGATGTACAACCTAAGGCAACCATATAATGAGGCTTGCATCCTCATTCTTTTCATACACACCCTATGCCTTTTCAGCGTATAATATCATACAATGCCATTTCGGCACTTCACATCACACTTGAGACACTTTGGCTCATCATACCACAATACATGTCATACAGGCATCTCATATCACCATACATGTCATGCAGACACCATATATCCAACTATGCCATACAGGCATAGTATCACAGTTGTGCCTTCAATGCACATTACATCATTATACATATATCATATCTATACTATTATGGAATGCTTCTGATATATGATACATACAATCATATATCATATCTATATGTATTTCATTCATACATACAATCATATGATATATCAGGCAACTTACACAACTATGGTATATCACTTGTCTTATCTTTGTCACCCATTAACAATATCACAATAGGGAATTATACTTTCCCTATTAATTCATATAATGAAGACACATCAATATAACATACTATCAAATCTTAACATGGGATATGCTCATCCCATCAATTCTTTCCATCACACACTTGGGGTATTCCCTATCTCCATTCATTTAGAAGACATCCACTCACAAAAATAAACTAAAATTCATAGGATACTCTCTATCCCCACAATCAACTGGAATACTTTCTATTCCAAACATTCATATATCTATATCATAACCAATTCATCTACGGGATATTCCAAATCCCCAACATTCATTAATCATAACAAATATACATTAATTTTACACCAACATGGGATATCTACAATCCCTCAACCAAAACACATATGCCCGGAACAAACATGGGATACTTACTATCCCCATCCATTCCTTCAAATCAAAGAGGGGGCCGCCTACTTATCTCAGGCCTCTAGCTCCACCCATATTCCTCAAGCACTATCTTTTCGTCCTTCTTAGACAATCCTATACAAGGCCACAATCCCATTTACCTAACCATTTTTAATAATATTATATACTTAGTACATCATATTAACATTTCTTTCATAGCCAATTTCAAATTATAATAATCAATAATATGATAAACATCAGTTAAACTAGGGTTTATTCACAATTTACCTCAGAACCTTGATTGTTTGACAAATTTATCTGGTATCTTATATAAGTAACATCCAAATAACATGTAATTAACTCCTTTAAACTTTTAATCTAAATAATTTATGGCTTCTATAGTCCATTCACAAAAATCTTTTTTAAACCCTAACTAGGGCATAGCCCAAAACTCGGTTCCAGTGATCCAAATCACTCCAAACAAGCCCCAAAACATTATAAATCATACATCAATCATTTACCCCATGATTAATTCAATAAAATTAAGAAAATTCCTAATTTTTACTATTAATAAATCCTTAACTTAGCAATCTTCTCAATTTCTCATGCCAAATCATCATTATCATTGCATTAACTCATTTTCCCATGAATTTATAAGCACATATATCAATTTCAGCCCCCAAAATCTAATAATCCCAAAACCCTAAATTCAAAATTTTGAGATTCAGTTGAGAAATTAAACTTACCATTGCTTACAAGTATAGCCGTCATTCCCAAACAAAGGACCAAGCTCCTAACTTCACGTGGCTTCATTCATTTGGGCTAAATCCGACATTCCTTGCATTTCCTACCATTTTCTACGATTTGAATGGGTGAAAATCGGGTTTAACAAAAACAATCATAAGTTTATCTAGCTAGGCATCATGATTTTCTAGCAAATCAAGCAAAGGATTTAGCTAAACAGGGTCTAGGGACATCAGAATAGTGTTAGGGATGAAGAACAGAGTAAAAAATGAAAAATAGAATGGGTTTAGGGCTTAAAAAGATTAGATTTTTCAATGCTCCGATATGCCACAGAACTAGTGTCATGACATAGAAAACCTGTGTCATGACATAGACTTCGCTGACTGCCTAGTGTCACAATATAGAAAACATATGTCATGATAAAGACTTTGTTGATTGCCTAGTTCACGACATATAAAACCTGTGTCGCAACATAGACTTTGCTGATTGCTCAATGTCCCGATATAAAAAATTTGTGTCGTGACACTACCCCAATACACTGCTAGTAATTTAAGCATAACATTTACATATGATGTCCAAATGATTGGATTTTTGAGGCTTGGAAAGCTAACTTCAAGGAATACAACTGTTACGTTAACAACTTTTCCCAAATCATCCACAAACATGTCAAAAATTTCAATAAAGTTAATCTATTTCATTCATCTTGTTATTTTTTAGTCATTTGGAACCATTTTAGTGTATTAGTCATAATTTCCTCACATGATATCAGACTTGAGTCATTTCTCTTCCATTAGATAGATAATTTCCTGATCTACAATTCTATGTTGAACACTCTTTCAAATTAGTTCATTATCTATGTCAAAATTCAATCATAATGATCCTTTTTCAAATTCAGTATTTACACTTATGAAAAATCACGATAGACTCATTTTACATAAAACATTTCAAATCTCCCAATAATCACTTCCCAAACATCACATACATGAAATGAGTTATGTTCATACCATTCACTACCTCATTTGAGGTTAATTATCAAAAAATGACTATTTTGTTGTTTTTAACCAAATTTTCTTTGAATTTTCTACTATAAATAACTCCACATTCCAATTTCATTGCAAATTACACCCAAGTCTTAAACCAAGATTCCCCACACATCACAATACATATAATAACTATCTTAGGCCATTCACATTGTTCATAAATAGCTTTTTTCCAAATTCATCATTTCAATTCTTTTCTTCTCATTGACTTTATATAGCCCAAAGTAGTGACATTTATCAAATTCTTAGAGTAAACTCTACTCATTTTCACATGAGAAGATTTCAAACACCATAGGTGTTACAGCTATGAGTCATGTTTGTAGAGCATTCCCCAATATAAAACATTCTATTTAGCACATTGAGATGTATATACATATATATAAATTATAAATTCCAAATGTGAGTTTGTGTTGTATATAAATGTGTAAATTAACTTTTGGCTGACGTGTCATTATAATAGGATGGGTATGCAATCTATCTAACTACCTCCATCATAATACGACTTTTGATTCTGTGCAGGTTGTGGGTGTATGTTGTTTAGTTTATGAAAATTTTGCTATGGATTATTATACAAGAAAATGATTTGGATAGGTAGAAATGGATAGTATAGGGAAAACTTTGTCTAGGGTTCTTTCCTTGGACAAAGTTCTTTGTGATGCTTCCTTTGGACGAAGTTCCTTGTCTGAAATTGGTAGCGGTAACCATAGGTGACTACAGTCTTATACTTGACATTTTGCACTTTGCAACTTATTGAAATTTGATATTTTTCATTGTATATCAACATATGTTTATCCTCATATGATTTGTATAAATTTTAAGGCATAAATAATCAATTTTAATAATGTTTTAGAAAGGATAAACTCATTCAAGCAGATTTCTTCTTATATATGAAATGATCGTTCTATGAAATACATACTTTTATCCTAACAATTGTAAATGTGATCCAACACAATATAATATGATAAACTAAGTTAATTGTATGTGGATCATAGTGATTTTCTTCATTTTCTATTAATTTGCAAATATGCTTGCATAAATGATTTTCCATTAAATATATACTTTTTTAAGCATACTTGACTACATTTCAAGCTTTCCTAATCAAAGAACATCATTAACATTAATCAAGTCTAAGATAAGTTTTGTTGTCATCAAAATTACGCATATAATCCTACCAAATTGATCTTCTTCTATCACACTTGGCATCATTTCTCCTAGCATCTCAATTCCAAAACCTTCATCCCATCTTCCCACTTCACCTGCCTAGGGCAGCCCTCCAGCACCTACACATCATGCCTCTAAGCCCACTTTTACCTTTACTGAGTTAGCTACTTCAACACTAATTCAAGGGGAGATTGTTGCTTCTCAAGAGGAGGGAGTTGCTCCTCACACTACACCTCTTCCATCCCAGATTGCTGATTAACAAAAAGGGAGGGGGGGGGGGTTCATAAATATTTTTTTGGAGTGACCATGTAGTGAGCATTTTGTATATTTTTTGGGGTTTGTTAATAATTTATTGGAGATTAAAATGCAGCATTTCAATTTGATTTGGATTTTCAGAACTGATTGGTATGATACGTTCACATGCATGCAGTAAAATGAAACTTATTGATCTTAGATTTATATGAATAGACAATTTCGATTCATGATATAGATTGCAATGGATAAATGATCAGTAACTTGTATTCTTTTCATGAAGCAAATTATCGTCCCAAGGCAGTTTTCAAGTCTATGTGGGAAACTTAATAGTTTAAGGTCTCAAATTGGAATTCCATTCCAAGTTAGATTTTCTAGAACCATCTTCATGGCTTGAAAATGTTTACTAAGCACTCTAATGACATTCCTCTTGCTGAAAAGATATTCAAAAGTAATTTCAAAATTGAAAGTCGCATGTTCAAAAAAATATACAATTTTTGTCAATCATCAAAAAGGGGGAGATTATGAATGCCCTGAGTTGCAAGTCATATGAATTAGTCTATGTTTTGATGATCTAGAACTTGTAAAGGTTTCAATGAGAATTACAAATAAACTATGAAAAAAATTCAAGAACAAAATGTGAGTGCATAGTGTCATAGGCAACTAAATTTAGAACCTTACTCTGATTAATTTCCCTATAGGAGTGTGAATAAGGGTCGATCCCATGAAGATTTTCTAGCTTAATTTTATTCAAAGTGAACAAGAAAGGGTGGTTTTGAATATAATGAAGAAAGTGTTGTAAAAGAAATCTATCAGGGAAGAAAACCTTGGTTCAAGTCAACATCCACCATCAGAATCTCATAACTGATCATTGACACAATTATAAATTAATTCATACCTTAAATATTCACCATTGGAATTACTTTTCCTATCTCTCCTTCAACATAGTTAATTAGAAACCAGCATTCTAATTAACCCTAACTACTAAACAACCCTAGACCAATGCTAAAGGTTTAATCTAATAGCAGCCTTAAGATTTGTAGAGATTGGTGAAGCCAAACAACACAAGCACCAACAATTGAATTTAATTTAATCAAATATTCTTCCTTATATTTAATAACTGTAACAGCAGCAAATTATTAAACCCTATTTGCTTCAGAAATTAGAGAAATCAAATGATTACAAATTTAATATCTAATTTAGCAATAGATTGTAATGAATAATAAACTAGTAAGACTCCTAGCAATTAAACATAACAATTATAATCATGAACAAAGAAGAAAATTCAATATTCAAAGTATAAATTGAACAATTAAATCAAATTAGATCTCACAGTATGTTAATTCTATGGCTTCTGTCTCCTAAAAACAAGAATAAAATTTTAGTCATGCAGGGCCATGAAATCACAAAGAAAATAAAATAGAAAGAGAGAAAAGAGAAGATTCTCTATCTAAAGCTGCTAAGAAGTCCTCTCCAAACCCTAATAAAAGACCCCTGAAAAAGCCCTAGGAAACTACTATTTATAAAGAGTCAGAAATATATAAAATATGAAAAATCCATAGAATTCAAAAAGTGGAAACGAAGTCAAGTGCCGCTGGTGTCACCTTATTGCCCGGTGTGGTGGGGGTGTGACATTGGTTGGCGTCGGCAATGCCAGATGGGCACTGGTGATGTCGGTTTGCTGCCTCTGGAGCTCTGCTCCTTGTTGCTTCTCCTCTACACTTCATCTTGACTTTGGCATTCTTCCTATTTTTTCCCGTGATGTAGTCCTTATCTTTGAAAACTCTACACATTAAAGTTGTATACTTTTTCTTGTGTTTCCAGAATAACTTTAATCATGTCAATCAGAGGTCGGATGAGAGAGTTATGCCCAAAATATGAAGTGATGCTAAAATTGTCCAAAATCCTTCAATTGGCTTCTTTTTACACTTACCCACTCTAATTTTCTCCTAAATCAAAATATAAGAATAATGAGTGCATATAGGAGTCAAATAAGTATAAAAAATTAAGTATTAAGGGAATAAAATATGATATTTTGTATTCTCATCAAATTCCCCCATACTTAACTCTTGCTCGTCCGCAGGCAAAACTCAAATTTGCTCTCTCCTAAAAGAACATCAAGGTTGCAATTATCATAAACAAAGAATAACCAAAACTCTTCAAAAATCATAATATATCATGAAAAATTCATTCTCACACAGCCTACAATCATTCAATAAGCATTCTCTCTTGAAGATGGATTAAACTAAAGAAGTAGAACGCTCACAAAAATAAATACTCTACTCTCATGTGTTTGTAGGGTATATGTTCTGCTCAAATTCATTCCAATAAAAATGATCTAACATATGATTACATATTTTCTCATTCTCCATCACTGGGATCACATACATATCATGAATCATAAGGACTTTTCATGGGTTGTAATGGATTTTAGGGTAAAGGTGAGAAATATTTGGTGATGTAGCTCAAAAGCCATTGAAACTAGTAAAGTATAAATAAATCAACTCATGCTCAAATATATAAGAATATAAAGCTACTTGTTTTCTTTAGAATCTTTCACCTTTGAATATATGATGTATAAACAGATCCCTTCCCTTGAAATTTTGATATTTTCTTTTTCTTTCTCTTTTTTTTACTTTAACATTTTTTTAAGAACAATAACATGTTCTATTTCACCAATCATAGCCATTCCATAAATTTTGACACCCCCACACTTTATTTCTTGTACACCCATATATAGCAAATGATAAAACATGCTTCACTAGCTCTATGGCTTAGGTAAAGATATTACTGTTCTGGGTTTTCAACTTGTAACATAGGTTCACAATAAAAGTCTATAAAGCTCAAAGGGACTCAATAAGAGGAAAAATTAATCACAAGGTAGGCTATTTTGCTCATTTAGTACATAACAAAGAAGGCCTTAATCATGTTCATGCATGCATGTATCAATGTGATCTCAAAGAGAATCAAGGCAAGTTCTAGAGAAACAAATCGATGGAAGAATATCTCTCATGAAGAAAAAGGATGAGACTGATGTGAATGTGTCAATCTAAAGGCTCAAAATCTCACCAGCTTTTATCTATGAAATTTAGTCATCACCATTCTGAAGGAAAATAACTAAACTAAGCAATTACAAATTGGAAGATTACTTATTCAATCATGTTATGAATTTAGTTGAATCTTGCTCATGACATCCTCAACCTCAAATCATCAGAAACCATCAAAACAAAGGGTAAAATTGACTCTCTCTAAAAGTTTTTTTTTATACAAAACAAAAGCAAACACAAAAACACAACTTAAACCTCAATTCCCTCCCCCACACTTAAAAATTACATTTTCCCCAATGTAAGGTCGAATGCAAAGAAGATGCAAACATAACCATAATATAAATGTAGAAATAAGAAAAAAATAAGAAAAAGAAACACAAACTCTCCTTGGGTTGCCTCCCAAATAGCACTTTTGTTTATAGTTGTTGGCTCGACTCACTGCATCTTTTTTCAATCTGGAGCTATTGCAAAACTGAAAATAATGAAGCATGCATGTAGATGGTTCAATTTCTTTAATATCTTTCATTATCCAATCAATAGCCCTCTTATGCTTCTTTAGAATGCACAAGCCTTTCTTCTTATAATGCACTGAGTTCATTGGAGATGATCACAGGCAAAGTTTTTCCATCTTCAAGGAATATATACTTGAGGTGACTGAAAAGAGGCTTTAAATGTGGATTAGATGCCTGAAAAATAGAGGGTAAAAGGCTCTTGTTAAACACTAGTAATTCAATGTAAGGATCATTACTTGAATCTAATAACTTTGGAAAGTCATCCAATGTTGCAATAGTTTTCTGCAAATCAACACTCAAACGTAACACCTCATTCTCCTTCTCAAGATGTTTACTAATGAAAATTTCCAATTCATCTTTTCCATCAAGTTCAAAAACTTTCTGTAGACAGGAATCAATCACATCAATAGAGTAAACTAGATCATCATCATCAAGATATTTCATGGCATCATAAATGTTAAATTTAACAATTTCATAATCAAATTCCATGGTAAGGGTGCCATTATGAACATTTATCTTAGTCTTGGATGTCTTTAGGAATGGTCTTCCTAATAGAATAGGAGCAGTTTGATTACCATTCTCCATATCTAGCATATAAAAATCAGCAAGGAAGATTATAAATCATTGACTTGCACAAGAACATCCTCAACTACAACTTTCAGATATACATTAGATCTATCAGCTAACTGAATCACAACAATAGTCTTATTCAAAGGTCCAAGTTTCAAAGAAGCATACAAAGAATATGGCATAATATTAATGGAAGCTCCTAAATCTAACATGGCCTTTTCAAGTCCAGTGTTACCTATCATGCAAGGGATAATAAACATACCTGGATCTTTGCACTTTGCAAGGAGTTTTCTTTGAATGATTGTAGAAACATTCTCCCCTACTCTCACCTTCTCATATCTTTGAAGTTTTTGTTTCCTCTTTATTGTACACAATTCTTTTAGGAATTTAGCATAACAAGGTACTTATTTAATGACATCAAAAAGTGGAATATTTACCTCATATTTATAAAAAGTCTCAAATAGGTCTTGATATCGTTCAATTTTTTGAGATTCTGCTAAAGTCTCAGGAAAATGTGGCACTAGTTTATATTCGGAAAGAGTGGAAACTTACGTTGAGTTACTTCATTGTCCTTAAGAAGGTCTTTGTCTACAACAATACCTTTATCCTTTACTTGCTCTGTTGGTGTATGAGTCACCTTTTCTGGAATGTCAACCTCTTCACTACTTCTCAAAACAATTTCACTCACATTGTCTTTTGGGTTCACCACCATTTGAGAAGGCAATTTCCCTAAACCTTGTGTCTCCAACCGACTAATTGTTATTGCCATCTGACTCATTCGATTCTCCAAACTCTGAATGCTAGCCTTCATCTCTTGTTGAAATTGCAAAGTGTTAGAGGTAAGAGCCTTAACAATATCTTCCAAAGACATAATAGAGTTAGAAGTTTGTCCCTGTTGTGGTCTAGGTTGGTATGACTGCTTGTACTGCTAGAAATTTGGGCGATTTTAAGTTATGGGCTGATTTGCTTGTGGATTCCCATAGATGAAATTAGAGTGATTCCTCCATCTTAGGTAGTATGAGTTAGAATAAGACTCATACTTCCTTTGTGGTTGTCCAGAAAAACCACCCATTGTGTTCACCTACTTAATAGGTTCTTCTTGAAGAGTTGGGCATGCATCAGTTGGATGTCTTACTATTGAACAAATTTCACAAGCTTTTGCCATTTGCATATTTTCTACAACCAATTGATGAATAAGAAAAGTTAGACCTGTAATTTATTATTCAAAGGAGGAAACAATTACCTCATTGACATTCTTTGATGAAGAGTCTAGCCTAATGCCAAATTGTTGTGAGTTGGCTACCATGTTTATAATCAAATTTCTCATAGCTTCAGGAGTTTTATCCACTAAAGCTCCTCCACTAGCAGCATCAATCATGCTCCTTTCAGTGGAAAAAGTTTCTCATAGAAATACTGGATGAGTAGTTGTTCACTTATTTGATGACAAGGGTAGCATGCAAATAATTTTTTGAAATGCTCCCAATATTCATGTAAGGATTCTCCACTATATTGTCTCACATCACAAATTTCCTTTCTAATGTTGGTAGCTCTTGAAGGTAGAAAATATTTCTTCAAAAATAACCTCTTTATCTCATTCCATGTTATGATGCTCCTAGAGGGTAGATAATAAAGTCAATCCTTAGTCAGATCTTTCAAAGAGAATGGAAAGGCTCTTAGTTTGATTTGCTCTTCAGTCACCCCTATCGGTTCATACTCGTACACAACAAATGAAATTCTTTTAGATGATTGTGAGGGTCTTCACCTGCAAGACCATGGAAAGTGGGCAAGAGATGAATTAGTCCAGATTTTAATTTAAAATTAACAGTAGTATTCAAAGTAAAAAATGTTATGCATAAGGGTTATTGATCCAAATCAAGTGTGGCAAGCTCTTTCAAAGTTCAATTTCTAACTAAGATTTCCTCCTTTTTAGAATTCCTCTGAGCTTCACTCCTTAACCTATGCAAAGTTCTTTCAATTTCTAGTTTGTACTATAATTTAACTTGATTAGAAGATCGAGTTGCAGTCATAAACAATCAAGAAAAATCTAATAAACCCAAAAAAATAAAAACAAAAATAAATAGAAAAATCACAAAGCACAAAAATCAACTAGATGCCTCCCTAGCAACAACGCCAAAAATTTGGTGTACTGTAGCAGGCAACCAAATTTAGAACCTTACTCCAATTAAATTACTGATAGTAGTGTGAATAAGGGTTGATCCCATGAAGAGTTTTTAGCTTAATTTTATGCAAAGTGAACAAGAAAGGGGGTTTTTGAAGTAATGAAGAAAGTGTTGTAAAAGAAATCTATTAGAGAAAAAACCTTGGTTTAAGTCAACATCCACCATTAGAATCTCATAATTGATCATTGACACAATTATAAATCAATTCATACCTTAACTATTCACCATTGGAATTATTTTCCTATCTCTCCTTCAACACATTTAATTAGAAACCAATTAACCCTAACCACTAAACAACCCTAGACCAGCACTAAAGGTTTAATCTAATAGCAGCCTTAAGATTTGTAGAGATTGGTGAAGTTAAACAACACAAGCACTAGCGGTTGCATTTAATTTAGTCAATTATTCTTCCTTAGATTTGATAACTGTAACAACAACAAATTATTAAACCATTGTTGCTTCGCAAATTAGAAGAATCAAACAATTACAGATTTGATATCTAATCTAGTAATAGATTGCAATGAATAATAAACTAGTAGGCTTCCTAGAAATTAAATATAACAATCATCATCATGAACAAAGAAGAACATTCAATATTCAAAGTATAAATTGAATAATTAAATCAAATTAGATCTCACAGTATATTGATTTTGTGACTTCTATTTTCTTAAACCAAGAATAAAAGTTTAGCCATGCAGGGCTATGAAATCACAAAGAAATAAAATAGAAAAGAGAGAAGCGAAAAGATTCTCTATCAAAAGCCGCCAAGAAGTCTTCTCCAAACTCTAGCAAAAGATCTATCAAAAAGCCCTAGGAAACTACTATTTATAAAGAGTCAGAAATATGTAAAATATGCAAAATCCACTGAATCTGAAAAAGTGAAAACGAAGTCGGCACTGTCGATGCCACCTTGCTACTCGGTGTGGTGGGGGTGTGACATGGGTTGGTGCTGGCAGTGTCGGTTTGCTGCCTCCAATGCTCTGCTCCTTGTTGTTTCTCCTCTGCACTTCATCTTAACTTTCACATTCTTCCTATTGTTGCCCTCAATGTAGTACTTTATATCTAAAAACTCTAGGCATAAAAGTTGTATAACTTTTACTTCTATTTCCAGAAAATCTTTAATCATCTCAATCAGACGTCAAATGAGAGAGTTATGCTCAAAATATGAAGTGATGCTAAAATTATCCAAAATCCTTCAATTGACTTCTTTTTGCACTTGCCCACTCCAATTATCTCCTAAATCAAAATATAAGAATAATGAGTATATATAGGAGTCAAATAAGTATAAAAGATTAAGTATTATGGGAACAAATATGATATTTTGTATTTTCATCAGTATAAGATCGCAGTCGCATAGCATAGTCGCCTGCGCCGCAACCACATTGCAATCGTTGTCAATACCACTTGAGAAATCCAACAAGAAAGTATTCTCCCTAGGAATTTGCAATCACATCACTGGTGATTGTAGGTAGAGCCTAGGATCCTACATTCGAAGTTGGAGGTGCCGTCTCATTCTACTAGCCACTCCAATTCAAGAAGTGCTTGGCTAGCCCATACCACCTGGAGCATAGACGATATCGCAGTCGCCAGCAATCCACCTGCCGACAAACAACAGCATGAGTTCTTGAAGAAGGCAAGGCCAAGGATTTGACCATAGCCAGTATCCCATACCGACTACCATAGGCTCATGCGAACCGCGACAGATGGTAGCAGGTGCCCACGATCCACTTGCTAACTCAAACAATTGGAAAAATCTAACATTACTAGGCATTTAATGCACTCCTACCTCTCTCCAATGGGCTAGAACTTGAATCTAATTATAAAAGGAGTTACTTGGGATGTCTTTAGGATTGTTGAAAGTATTAAGTGAGCAATTAAACTTTCATTCACTCATAACCTGCAAACCTTACAAGCCTTCAAGCATTCAATGTTGGAGTTCTTCTCTAAAGGCATTCAACCACTTATTAGGAAGCATTTACTGCATTCAAAGCAATCTAAAATCACCCTCAAAGTCTTCCTTAGATCACTTTTAATATTATTTTTTATTTTACCCTAAGTTGGTATTGGAGACCAAGCTTAAGAAAAGCAACATTGATTATTCAAGAAGTGTCTCATAGTCAATTTACTATAGTCTATTCACGCCCCCTTGAGCTGGAATTAAGAAGAGTGCTAAGGCACTAACTATTATACGCCCCCTTGAGCTGAAATTAAAAAGTGTGCAGTGTGCACTAAGTTGTATTTATTTGCTGAACTAAGAAAACCTACTAAGGAGAGTACTTGGAATACTGGAGTAGATAAAGTATCTAGAACTACTATAAAACTCCTTGCCTGTTGTGTGATTGCCTTTTTCTAGTTGCATTATTATATTTGTTGAACTACTAAAAGGGAAGTAATCCTTAAATGGGTTTATTATTAGAATTTTTATAAACCTAATTCACCCCTCCCCTTTTGGTTCAAGCCTCTCTAAATGGACCAACATCTTAGGCCTAAACTTATTGAGAGTTAAATCTCTTAGAGCAGGTTTCTTGGGAAGTGAAGTAGGTTTCCTTTTTTGAGGAGTGGGAGTGGCTTTCTTTGGAGTGAATATCCTTGGTGCTGGAATGGAAGGTTTGGAAGTAGCTTTTGCTGTTTTTATGGGTAATGGAGAGGTTATGGTTTTGGCAGAAATCTTCTTCCCATGTTTTGGTTTGGGAGAAGTGATTGCGGAAGGTATGACTATTGGAGTTTCAACTTGTTGACTCTCAACTTCTTCTTCTTCCTCAATCTCTCTATTGGTTCTTGAATGAAGATCACTCCTATTTTTCTTCTTGTCTTGGGAGGAGTAGGACTAGGAATTGAGGTATCATCTAACTTTCACTTGCCATTCTCCTCATAAGTGGCCCTTGGAGGCATTGAGACAACTACTTTCTTTCGTGATGACTAGAAAAAATAGTGAATTCAATGGGGACAATGAAACATCAAGGCTTAGAGTAAATTCACATTGAGATAAAGTGCACAAGTTTAAAGAGATGTGAATTTGTGTCAATCAAAATGATAGAATAGGGTAGGTTCAAACTCAAAATAATTGCTAGCATTGACTAAGTCTAACCTTTTCTAAAATAATTGTTATACATTATATATTGCATTAATGTTTAATCATGCTTCATAATCTAGCATCAATCTTGCAATAAACACAAAGACTAATTGCAATGGCATCAATTCAAGTGCAAAAACTTAATAAAATAGGATATTCATTAATGAAACAAGGACTTCCAGGAGTAACATGATCGGATTCAAGAAAAATTTCAAAATTTTCATCAACAAATGCAAAAAGATTATTTGACCACAATAGGATTTCATGAGTTTGTAGGATTGAAACCCTAAGACATTGAATCAGATAGAAAAACTATCCCCAGAATTAGGAATTTGAGAATTCGGGTTCATGAGTTCAATTGAACAGAGTATCCCCTTAAGAATTGATGTTTTGAATGTGAGAATAAATAAATAATCATAGAGATTAGCAAGACACACATAATCAATCCAAAATACACAAAGAAATCCATAAATTATGGATTTCACAACCCTAAACCCCAAAATTCAGATTTTTTAAATCACAATAAGGGGCTTTTTAAAGTTTCCACCTAAACAATGAAGATAGCCAATTATTCAACAAGACTCAACAAATTTGAATGAGAAAAACATGGAATAGAGAGTTAACAATAATCAAAATCTTCTATTGCATGCATTTTTCAATTAAAAATGAGAAATGTTTGAAAGATTCTTTATGAGAAAGACATTACCATTATTTCAATGATGGAATGGGAAGAAATCATGCCTCAAAAGGTTGAATCACTTAATGGAGTGAAGAAAAACCTTAGAGAAAATGAATAGGTTTTTTTGGGGAATGGATTTTGAGGAGATATAAAAATTGTCCTACCTCAGTCACACATTTAAGTTATCTCATTGTCTTAGAATCCGTTGATGTTTTGAATCTATCAACATTTAGAATTGTCAACGTTTTGGCAATCCGTCGATGTTGCTCAGTTGTATCCATACTTTTTAAATATCACACAAATATGCCTTTCATGACATGCTATGGATCAATAATGTCAAGCTCTCTTCTAATGTACAAGAATCTATCAATGGGAAGTGATTTTGTAAAAATGCTTGCAAACTAATCTTCATTAGGAATAAATTCAACTGAAACATCTCTCAATTGAACATAATCTCTAATGAAGTGATGCTTGATTTTAATGTGTTTAGAGTGAATGTAGTACTAAATTTTTTGTTAATTTTTTTGCATTTGTGTTATCACATTTGATAAGAATCCAAGAATATTCAAAATCATAATTACTTAACTGTTGTTTCAACCGAAGTATTTGTGCACAACAACTAGCTACAGCTATGTATTCAACTTTAGTAGTTGATAATGCAAGTGTACTTTATTTCCTAGAGTATCAAGATACAATCATATTGCCTAAGAACTGACAAGTTCCACTTATGCTTTTTCTGTCCACCTTGTATTCAACATAATCAGCATCAGAATAGCCAACTAATTTAAATGATGAACCCCTAGGCTACCACAGTCCCAATTATCATGTTTCCACTAGATATTAAAAATACACTTAACAACAGAATAATGTGATTCTTTTGGATTTGACTAAAATTGAGCACACATAAACACGCTAACCAAATGTCAGGTCTACTAGTAGTTAAATGTAATAATTAACCAATCATGCTTCTACATAACCATTGGTCAATACTCTTACCACTTTGATTTTTATCCATTTATATACTCACACTAATAAGGGTTCGCATGCATTTTAAATTTTCCATTTTAAACTTTTTTAAGATTTATTTGATGTATTTAGTTTGTGAAATGAAATTCCATCTTCTGTTTGCTTTACCTATAAACCCAGAAAAAGATGTCAGATTATCCATCATACTCATTTCAAATTCACTTTTCATTAAGTTTTTAAACTCCTTGCAATACTTTTCGTTGGTAGATCTAAACATGATGTCATCCACATAGATTTGTATAACAAGAATATCTTAATGAATAAGGTTGTGTCAACTTTACCTTTCTGAAACTTTTTACTTTACCTTTTTGAAACTTTTTACTAAATAAAAACCCACTCAATCTTTTATACCAAGCACTTAGAGTTTGTTTTAGACCATATAGTGCTCTTGTAAGTTTAAATATATAGTTTGGATGTCCATGATCATCAAATCCTGGAGGTAATTTGCCATAAACTTCTTCATTAAAGTATCCATTTAAGAATACATTTTTTACATCTATAAAAAATAAACAAAATTTTATTTCTTACAATGATCCCTGATTCACCAAGTTTATTTCCAAAGATCCATTTTGTGCCATTGACAGATTGATCATCTGGTTCTGGCACAAGACTCCACACATTGTAACATTTAAACTGATCTAGCTCTTCTTGCATTTCTATGATCTAGTTTTCATCTCAAAATGACATCTTTCACTATTTTGAGTTCAATGTAGGATAAGAAAGTAAAATTACTACAAACATTTTGAAGTGAATGATGAGTTCTCACTTTGTCTAACACATCTCCTATGACATCTTCTAATGGGTGATATCTATGAGCTTAACTTGAATGAGATGGATCAAGCAACTCACATTCTTGTTGTCTTTGACTTTCCATGTTTTCTTCAGGAAGATGTGGTGTTTTAACTTCTAGTGTTTCTTTTGACCCTTGCTAAACTTCATTTGATGCTTTAAGGAAGTTAAATCTCTCATTATGTTGAATTGCAAAATCAACCTTTCTAAGCCTAGAGTTAGTCTCATCAAATGTTACATGGACTGACTCTTATACCATATATGTTTTCTTATTGTAGACTTGGCATGCTTTTCTGGAAGAAGAATACCCTAGAAATATACCTTCATCTCTTTTTTTGTCAAACTTTCAAGGTTGTCTTTTCCATCATTCAACACAAAGCATTTACAACCAAAGGAATGAAAATATACAATGTGTGGCCTTCTACCCTTCCATAATTCATAAAAAGTTTTCTTTAGAATTGGGTGAATGTAAACTTGATTAGCTATATAACATGTAGTGTTTACTACCTCAACCCAAAATCTATGAGAAAGATGGGCATCAATCAACATTGTTCTTGCCATTTCAATCAACACCCTATTCTTCCTCTCAACCACCTCATTTTGTTATGGAGTTCTAGGTGCCGAAGAATTGTGACATATGTTGAGTCTAGGTGTATACTTGTGATGACAATAGAACTTTCTATGATTTGAACCAAGCTAATGAACCACTTGCTAAGATTTGGAAGTGATACATGTGAAAGAATTCATCTTGCAACATATATGTGTATGACTTGCTATGTGAAGTGATATGGTTTGAGGATGATTGAGCTACACTGAGTATAATAGTTGCAATGACATTAAGATTCCAAATGTATGATGAGTGAAGGGATGTTACTAACATGTGTAAAATTAATCCATCAATTGCAAAAAACTAAAGAAACAGACAAAGTATGCACTTGCATGTATTATCAACTTGAGCTCAACTTAAATGCTTTTTATCACCTTATCAATCGTTAAGAAACGGGAGAAGTTGTAATGATGCAATTTGCATTAAACTCAATTTATCATGATTTGGGTCAACGTATGTTTTGAAAATTTTCAATATGTTGCTACAATAATATGCTATTGTAATTTCCCTAAGTAATTATTGCTCATACCTCCTATGAGAATCACAGGTGCCTATGTCTACTGCTTGCAATTTGCCAATGATACTACAGCCTCCAGTTCAGACCTTTTACGATGGTCCAGCAAAGACACAACTCCTTGACCATCCATAGTCGATATCCTAGGTGCCTACGATGCACCTACCAACTATAAAGGTTGCAAATGTAGCCATTGAAATGCTTTCAAAGCTTCCCTTGTTGCTTCTAACATTCAAGTTTTTAAGAGATTTATAAAGGAAGATCTTTTGGGACGTTCTAAAGGTTGTTGCAAGTATTATTTAGCTCAAACTTTCACATTCTCAAACAACCCAAACATTCAAGCTTCAATCTTCACAACTCTACAATCAAAGCTCTTAGCAACAATAAGGGAGGAATTTAAATTATCAAGAAAGCTTTCAACATATCATTTGTTGGTTCCCATAAGGCGGCTTAACCCAAGAGGGGAAGGGTGAATTGGGTGTATAAAAATTATTTCTTAACCCCTGTGAAATCAATTTCTCTCTTTTAGGCTTGTGTGCTATGAAATATGAGATGAATATAAAACAATAAAACACACAGATAGTAAAGCAAACAATAAGATTTTTATAGGGTTTGGGCACCCCCGTCCCTACATTCACTCTTCCAAAAGCACACTCTGCTTGTGTCTTGGGTTCCACTATATCAAATAGTACTCCCAGCACTCTTCTAGATTCCAGCTCTAGGGGGTATAAACATAGTGCTCCTAGTACTCTTCTAGATTCTAGCTCTAAGGGGCATAACTAGTGCTCTCAGCACTCTTCTGGATTCCAACTCCAGGAGGCATAACTAGTGCTCCCATCACTCTTTTATATGCTAACTCTAGGAGAACTAGTGCTCTTAGCACTTTTTTAGATTCCAGCTCCAGAGGGCATAACTCTAGTTTCATGAGCTAATCAAAAACTCTACCTTTATAGTTATTTTATGTACAATAATATTCCTTTCTCTAGGTTGATGAGTACACAAAGCTAAAGCACAAAAGTGAATGATAACATATTAAGCACATTACAGTGATTTCGAACTCTCTTGATATAGTGTTGATGTGGTATTGAAGCTCTTTGATCTTAATAGCACTTGGTGTGAAAACACTTGGAGGACTTGAATGGGTTTCCTATTAGTTGATTTGCCTTTGACACTTAGAACTCTCAAGCTTCTTTTAATCTTTGAGAGGACTTGATCTTTAAGTAACTCCTTGTAGCACATAATATCTCCCTTGAATACACTGAAGAAGTAGGTCATGAATGAATTGAAGCTTTTGAATGATATTTCAAGTTTAAAGCTCTCGGCCTAGGGATGCAAAAATTTATGGAAGGTTTCAAGCTTAGTCCCTTTGCTTTTTCAACCTTGAATCATCCCTTAGCTTCCCCTTAGATAGAACTTCAAAAATATGACCATTGGAAGGAGTGGAAAGAAATTTTGAGGCCTTTAACATTTGAATTTTCAAACATTGGAAGTCGACAAGTGGTATTGGCCGACAGTTGGAACAATCGACTATGCACCAGGTGGTATGTCCAAGTGGCTGCGGTCATTTTCTAAAAAAACTCCCAGACACATCTTGCTAACCACTCGCAGGCGATACCACAGGCTGCTGCGCCAATTGACTGCGGAATAGGCGATATGGGTAGGTAGTAGGTGAATTGGCAGGCAGCTTCTTTAGATGAAGTACTTCATCTATGTATGGCAAGCAATATCCGCAGGTAGCTACTATCCTACACTCAACATTTCTGCCCTTTCCCATTTGTGAAACTTGGATATTATTCATCATAAATTAAAATACATTTATCAACATATAATATACATAAGTTAGAGTATGGATAAATCATTCAAGCATAATTTTTTTTCATGTAAAGAATATCTTCTATGAAGCACACTTATCAAAATACGTTTATCAACACATGATTTTCACAAGTTGTAGAATATGGATAAATCACATATTTTATTTTTCAATGAAAGCTTAAGGTGATGTAATGCCCCACATCCCCACCCTATGCGTATTCACCTCGTACTATTAGGGCCGATGCAGAACGCTACCATTTCTCTTCTTCTTAAGGGAAATCTTTCCATAACCTCACAATCTCCCTAATTCTTAGGTAAATATGTTGCCTAAAATTTGATAGAGTCTACCTTGTATTATAGACATTTATACCTGATATACATGTATTGAATTAATACAATTTACATTTCTATAATATAAAACCACAATT
>JAYJMB010073989.1:0-23336 GCA_036873735.1 Pouteria campechiana | reverse complement strand
TAGCATGTCCTCCACCATAGAAATCGCAAGCCACTTTCTGAATTTTCATTGTTGAAGCATTCATATTGTCTATCTTCCTATTCAATGCTTCAAACTGTGTTGTGAGTGCAGTGAGGCCGTCCACTTCATGCACTCCTAATGGTCTTCTCATTGGTAGCCACTCATTAGGCCATGATAGCTATTAGATGCCATCTCCTCCAATAGTTCGTAAGCTTCTTCTAGCGTTTTGTTATTTAATAATCCTTTTCCAGCTGCATCAATCATAGAACAAAAATTTATACTAGTCTTATTATAAAAAGTTTGTACTTACATCAGTACGGGTAGTTCATGATGTGGTCATCTCCTTAGTAAGTCTATAAATCTCTCCCATGCCTCATATAGTAATTCATTAGTCCATCTGTATGAAAGTGGTAATATCTTTACGCATCTTAGTAGATTTTGAAGGTGGGAAAAAGTTAGGAACTTCTGTGCCATAGCATCCCAAATGGTGATTGAGCTTGCAGGAAGAGAAGAAAGCCAACTTTTAGTTTTGTTCTTTAAAGAAAATGAAAATAATCTCAACCTAATTGCATCATCAGTGACTTCATTATATTTGATTTTACACAAATTTCAAGAAAAGCATTCAAGTGGTTGTTTGGATTATCGCTTTGAAGTTCACTAAATTGAACAGATTGCTGAAGCATATGAATAAGACATGGCTTAATCTCAAAATTATTTGCTTGAATTGAAGGTCTTCTTATGTATGATGTTTTTCTATAGACAGTTGGAGCAGTATAATCTCTCAAAAGTCTGCGTGGATTTTCAGCTACAGCTGCTCTAGCTACACCTTTTCCTTCTATCTTTTCAGTCAGAATCAATTGTTCTCTTAGTCTTGTTCTATAGGTACGATTAATTTTTTGGTCGAACTCAACTAGGTTGCCTTGCTGATAAAAATAATAGAACAAATCAAATCCAGAATCCAAAACAAACTATAACAAGGAATCAAACTAAATATATAAACTAGTACCAAGTAGAAAAGAAAAACCAAAGTAATACCAATATTGATTAGTAGCGATATTAATGTATAACTTACGGCCTTCCCTAGCAATAGCACCAAAAACTTGTTGGCTCTTATGCAAGAATACATAATCACAAGTAATATAGATGAGGTAAGTTGAGTATCTTTCCCACGAGGAAATAGTTTGTTACACACTAAGTACCAAACTTGTATCAAATCAATAATATTTGATTGAATAAAATTTAGTAGATTATATAAAAATTAAATTTGAATAAACAATGAAGTTGACAAATTCTAAGAGCAAAAGAAAAAATATTAATGAATGAAATATCTAGAAATTCAACTTCACCTAGCAAATCCACTTATATTGATGAATTGCATTGAGTAAATCATCATTTCTCTAGTTGTCAATCGGATGAACTAAAGTATCTACTACCCTTTCTCAAGTGTTATGATAGGTGTGCCTAGTAAATTGATTTACTATGTCTCCATGCAAATCCAAATTAATAAACCCATTTAGCTTAAGCGTCCAAGTGTAATATATGTGCTCACAAGGTCATATTCACATGGATTGCACATATACAATGGCTATCTCTAGACTTCATTGCATCATATGTTCTTCAATTCAAGAGTCTTTTCCTAATTCACCTCTCTCAAGTATAAATTAAGAATCTTAGTTCATGCACATGGTAGCTAAGTACATACACGCATCAAACTTAGAAAAGAAGAAACAATGATGAAGAAGATAAATTAACTCAGAAATCAAACATCAACACAAGCTTCATTGCTAGGATTTATTTAATCCTAGATAATAGAAATTTAGAATATAATATTTGAATTAAAACCAACTAAGTAATTGATAAACATCATCATAATCTAATATTAAATGTTGATTCAAAAACAAAAGATAAACTAGAAAGAAAACAAAATATTCAGGTTGTAGCTGCTTTCTCCAATGATCTTCTTTCTCTAAACTCTTTTACTCGTCTAACTCTCTGCCTATGCTCCACTCTCTTCCCTGATCTGAACGCCTGGTTTTCGTTAAATAACCTAGCAACTAGGTCTTAATAGAATTCCTCCACAAATTACAATTCCTCTACATACCAGAATCATCTTCTAAAAATAACTTTGTATTTTCTACCTTCCACAAATTGCAATTCCTTTACATACTAGAATCATCTTCTAAAAATAACTTTGTATTTTCTACCTTCCACAAATTGCAATTCCTTTACATACCAGAATCATCTTCTAAAAATAACTTTGTATTTTCTACCTTCCACAAATTGCAACAACTCCTAAAAATTTTAGCAATGTATGTAAAAGAAATTGCTTAAAAAATAGCTCATATGATCCAATTGTTGATCATAGTTTGGATAGCAATATCTAATGCATTGAAAAACAACTAAATTTGTGTACTTCCAATTGCAAGCTATCATTTCAAACTTTGTTTCATGTTAGGCTACTTTGGAGCCATGAAAATTGGACAAAATTTTGAATTTTTGTTCAGATTTCTCTGAAGTAAACTTTTATGAAAAAATCATTCCTTCAGAGTTCTCTAAAGTGAACTTCAAAGAAAAAAATCTGCTTTGGAGCTTTTGATGTTCCAAAGCAGTTTTAGTCGAATTATCATAACTTTCTCATGTGAACTCCAAATTGAGTGATGTTTCTTCAGTTGGATAGATAATTTCAATATATACAACTTTTATTTTAATCATTTTTTCTGATTCTACTTGTATTTTGAGTCATGAGCCCTTAAAGTACTACCTTTTGTGTTGGTGAACTTAGGAGTAAAAATTCCACTTCGGAGATTTCTTAAGAGAGTAACACTATTTTGATCATAAATTTCTCTTACAAACTCAAAATTACTCCATTCATTTTGCATTAGATATATAATTTTAGGGACTACAACTTTTATGTTGATCACATTGTATGAATTATCCATCTTTTATGAGTTATAAGCCTTCAAAGTGATGACTTCTGTCAAATGAAGTAGTAGATGAATGTAAAGTTCTACAGATAGTTGCACTATTTTAGCCATAACTTTCTTATATAAATTTATAATTATATAAATTTTATTGCATTGGAAAGATACGAATAAATTTTACAACTTTCATGTTGAACAGAGTTTCTAAATATGCCTCCATCAGTCCTAGAAATTACTTTAAAGTCACATCTTTTGTAATCTTTAGTTTCATTTTACATATGAATAAAAAAACTCTGTTAAGTAAAATATCCACTAAAAGAAATTAAAAGAAGATCTTAAACATGTGAATTTAGATATAAAAAATATAATATATTATTAGCTTATCAAATACCCTGATCTTAGTCTGTGGGTGCTGTGGTGATGTGTGTTGTGGAGGCAACAGTTATATAGTTTTTGCAGGAAATGGTAGGACCTTGAGGCGGCCATATTATATTTGCATATTTGAGGGTATTTGTTATATGATTATTATAGTTTAGCATGTTACATATAGGATAATGGTGGTAAATCAGGGAAAACTCTGCCAAAATGTCCTCTGAATTTACCACTAGTGACGCTTCAGGGAGGAGGGGCATTACACTCGTGAACCCCTAGGTGTCTCAACCATTGGTTTCCTTTATCCATCCAAATTTTGCATTATTTTCAAAGTCCATTAGTTTAGATTTCTTCTCTTTCCATCTTTTTATCATATTTTGATTCTTCAGACAAAACTTAGAGTTAGAGTAATTTTGTACTAGTAAACTTAGTTCTCCTGGGAACGATATCTTACTCACACTTTATTACTTGTTGGTGATACGTAAACTTGCATTGGAAGATCTGCAGCAACAACCCACTCCTCTAAGATTGGTCCATTCAAAATTCTTTAAAAGTTCAGTTTCTCCATCTTCCCCGCTTTATATAATTTTTCCTCAAATATATAGCAAGTCATAACATTCTCTCCCCTTCTTTCATAATCAAAATGATCTAGGGGAAGAGAGGTTATTCGTATTCTCTTCTATGAGGGATTGAACTATTCTCTCCCAACAATGCATGATCCTAAACTTAATTCTCCATGCTCCCACTATTATGCATAATCTAATGGCTTTATTTCTCACATTCAAGCAAATGTTCAACTAGCTAATAAGTTTTTAATCTGCCCATAATGATGATTATAGAAGGACTAACTAGAATTGGAATACCTATTCGATACCTTAGACTATTAAGTTACCCAAATAGGCTTAACTTATGCCTTGGGACTGTAATAACATTGAGGTTAATTTCATTGATCCAAGTAATAGATGATTATTTGTTAAGCTTTTCTCATCAGAATTGTTATATATAATTTTAACAAAACCTATATTAAGATAAAATGATTTGTGCTTAAATGTTAACAATTATGCTTGAAACATATACACAATCATAAAGGATTAATTATACAAGCATACTTTCTTGAGACGACTTTAAGATCTCCATATCGCAATTATCTTTGATTAACACTTCTTATGGTGGATCATATATTCACACTATGCCTTATTGAATTATCATATCATGTGCTTAAATAGATATGTATATTATCCCTCCTCCACAATGCATGAGCATCACATAAGAATATGTACGTTTTGATTATATGATGCTAACAATGTAGCAAGTGCAGAAAAAATTCTATGTGCAGGAATATGACCAGCTGCCATAACCATTTGCTACATTTTAAATGAATACAACTTGAGGAGAAAGAAGAAGAAGAAAGTAGAGGCTTCAAAGATAAGCAACAAGGAGCTTGTTTTGTTTGTTAAACCCAAAGATAAACTTCTGCAAATAAATGCAATGACAAAGATAATTAAAGATGAAGCCATGATCAAAGAACTTAAATTGTGGACCATCTATTAGCCAGAGTTTGTTTGAGTCAAAGTAAGAAGAAGCAATTCCATCAAGTGCTTAAACAAATGAAGAAAGAAGAATGACATTGAAACAGTCACCCGAACAATCATGCAAAAAGAGAAAAGACTTTGTCTGACCAACAAAGTAAGAAGAAAGAATTTATCTGAGGATAAGTAGATAAGATGTAAAGACAAAGTAGGAGTAACTTCATTTGAGCAAAGACAGACAAATCAAGAATGAAGTAATGAAGAAGTTACAGAGGTGAACTCCATCAGTTGCATAAAGGATGATGATCAAGAAATTCAACTTCCTTAGTGGCATCAAAATTTGTCTGTAACTTATTACAGACAAAGTGGAAGATGAATTAGAAGCAACACAGTGAGCATAGATGAAATCACATAGAAAAAGTAGCTGCTTGGACAAAAGTGAAGTTCCATGCACAAGCAAATTCGTCTGCAACATACTATAGACAAATCTATAGATGAAGTGTAGAGCCTAATTCATCGAAGACAAAGTAAAGCAGAATTCGTCCATCACTTTCTACAAATGAATGATAAACAAAAGAAGAACATTTTATTTGTCTATTCTAGCAAGACAAAGAAGAGTTTGTTAGTCGATCAACTCAACTTCATCTGTGGTGCCAAGATTCATCTGTTACTTACTACAAATAAATCACAATCATGAAGGATTGATTGATAGACAAAACTCATGGGAGAATTTATCCAAGACTTATGATAGATAAATGCAGACATAGAGAGGCCATGACATATCCGAAGCCCATTGATTTATCTGACTTGCATCTAAATGGCAACTACACTTGAGCTTTCATTATGCAAACTCATTTCAGTCAACATTTTTGTTGACAAAAGGCACTATAAGTTTTCCAACTATGACAAGTCAAACGAGGAACATCTTCTCACATAACTTATCTTCCTCTCTATAAACAAATCAAAACGCAACAG
The DNA here is from genome assembly GCA_036873735.1 of Pouteria campechiana. Lineage (NCBI taxonomy): Eukaryota > Viridiplantae > Streptophyta > Magnoliopsida > Ericales > Sapotaceae > Pouteria > Pouteria campechiana. Next base: position 17,539 of record JAYJMB010073989.1, on the reverse strand, counting down.
CTTGAGATAAATCAGAAGGCATGTAATTCAATGACAGAAATCTTAATGGCCTTCTTCATTCATTGTTGCTCCCATTTTTGCATTCAACGGAACCCATCTTCTCCAATAGTCAAAATTATGAAGAACTATTTAAGGAGAAAAGGTGGGATGATTAAAAGGTGGTGAAAGAAGACTTCTCAAATGAGCATAATCTTATGCAAATCTTTCCACCCATGGCTAGGAAATTAAACCTTCAGTTATCTATCCTTAAGCTTTAATATGCAAATCTTTATGGCCATTAATTTTACATTTTGAGAAGATCTCTCTATGTTGTTGGAGCTGTAAAAGATCTCATTTTTCCTTATGCTTAAATTTGTATTAGTTTTCTAGTTAATCTAAAAATCAAAGAGTTAGTGGTGATCTCTAGAAAACTACATTGTAAGGAGTTGTTGGTGAGCTCTCAAAAACCATCAAGTTTGCTAGTGATTTTCAAAACCAGTGAGTTTTTTGGTGAGTTTGTGAAAACCAGAAGAATGTTGGGAGCACTATGTTTATGCCCCCTGGAGCTAGAATCCAGAAGAGTGTTAGGAACACTATTTACGCCCCCTAGAGCTAGAATCTAGAAGAGTGTCGGGAGCACAATTGTATTTCCATTATATGGAATGTAGTAAAACCCAAGGTAAAATGAGTGTGTGCTCTTGGAAGCATGGATGTAGGGAAGGGGTTCCCAAACCACTATAAAAATTGTGTTGTTTGTATATATTTATTTATCAGCTTTATCTTTCATCACGTTATTATCTTATTATTTACTTTACAATGCACCATAAACAAGTGCAAAAAGTGGGAAATGATTCAATAGGGGTTAAGCAATGAATTTTCATAAACCTAATTCACCCATCTCTTCTTGGGTTAAGCCATACTATGGGACTCTACAAGTGGTAACAGAGCAGGCTAAATAAACAATTCTAGTGATTCGTTTGGCTTACACAACAATGTCATCCTCTTTGTTCTTCAAAGGATACTCCATCTCCAATCTTTCAAAATTTTGATGGATCAAATTAGATATAATGGAAAAGGAGTTTGAAAAAGTATCTTATTGCATAATGATCTTCATCTATGGAAAATCATTTATATTGGCATAAGCGAGGATGAAATGAGAACAGAACTGAAAAATGCTTAAATTTTAATATATGCTCTTTGCCCCCACCATTTGCAAAGAAGTCTTAGCTTATAAAATTGTATGAGAAATCTTCAGACAAGACAAAGACAACTCCTAAGGGGCAAAACACTTTGCACTCCCATACTATTTATGTTACTATTGAGACTAATGTGAGTGCAGGAAGTCGAGAAAAGAAGAAATAAACTCCTGAAGAAGAAGAAGAAGAAGAAGAAGAAGAAGAAGAAGAAGAAGATGAAGAAGAAAAAGAAGAAGAAAAAGAAAGGAGACTTAGTTTGAAGAAACAAAATGAAGACATGATAAAATACCAAGTTCCTTTGAAATAAAGAGGAAAGGTAAGTGTAGGCATAACACTCAACCCTAAATGTTCTCATTGAATGTGTCATTATCTGAATTCTAAAATTTTACTTGCATATTTCTACATGTTAATTCTCTTGTTGATAATAATTCATGTTTAGTCTTTCAATTACTTATTTATGATCATTTATATATTTGTGGAAATAAATTTATATTCAAAATATTTACATTTCTATTATTCATTCATTTATACATTAATAGAAATTAGAATTCATATATAGAATTTTGATTGCAAATACCTGATTGTATATCTAGATACTGATAAACATTAGAACTCATGCTTGAATTTTTCTGTACATATCTTTTCCACTCATGTATATATAGGAAGAACCTAGAATTCAGAATAAGATAAATAAAGCTTTGAAAAACATAAAGTAAAATTCTAAAGATAATCAGGAAGCAAAAAGATAAATAATATTCAAATAATAAATAACTTAAAGATAAGAATGCTTAAAAAACATATAACTAAAAACAAAGTAAAAATAATGAAATAACAAAACTGAATGATTATGCTCAAAATCATTAAAGGCAAAACCGAGATCTAGCACATAAAGTTAATTGTCATTCATAACTATGCTAGTTCGAATAACTTAATGTTTATTCATAAAAATTGCTTTGCATTGCTTACTGCATATTTTTGTGGCTAAAATGACTCTTTGCACTGATAAATTGACAATACATGTTCATATCTATTTGAGCTTATTAGTGAAAGGAAAGTGCAAGAACTTCTTTAGTGTATAGAGTAAATCTTGACATGAACATATGGAAGAAGAATTAGAACAAGGAAAAATCAAAATCTTCTTCTAAGCTCACAAATCCAAGCAAATGGGCCAACAAGTTGAAGTTCTGGATACAAAGAAACGGATTGAACAAATTAGGATTTTATCTTGGACAATATCAAACCTTAGAGGCAACATCATGAACTTCATAGCAGAAGCTAAATGATTAGTCAAGACTGGTAACAACACTTATGAGCTTAACTGAGAAATTCATGAAAGAAAGCGCCAAAAGAGATAAGTTGTCTAACTTGACTGTACATTTCATTGCTACATACTCTAGATGCCTTTGAATGAACTGCTTTGAATTGATATGATTTTATTGCTTTGAGATAAATCATTTTGAAAAACCTTAATTAATCCTTAAGATGATCAAAACTTTAACATCATGATAGTCCTAAGGCATAGTCAAGCCGATTTGCGAAACTTTATAGTTTAAGGTCTCAAATAGAAATTCTATTCCTACTCATTCCTTTGGTAATGATTGTTAAGGCTTGATCTATTAGGATGAAACATCTTGAATAAAAACTAAAAACTTAATGAAAACACTTAAGGAGCAAATCTCATAATAACTATGTTGATTTAAAATGATAAATGCTTAGCATGTTACTTTTATGATTGGCATAACATGCTTTGTAATGTTAGATAAATGATTTCATTGTGTTGATTAATTAAAATAAAAATAAAATAATAAAATATTCTAAAACTAAAAGTAACTTAGGAAGTTTGTCATCTACGGTTCCTTGAAATCTAAAAAGACTAAAGTTAAAATTTTTCAAAATAACACTAAAAACCCCCAAGATTTTAGGAAGAGGGTAAGGACTTAGGACACTGAAGAGACTTCTCAACTCAGTCTTTAAAAATAGAAACTGTAGGAAGAAAGGTCGCAATGCCAAAATAAAACCTAGAGATCCTTTAGTATAGTAGTAAAATGATGAAACTTCAATCTTACAACTCAATATTAGGCAAACTAGTTCACTCTCCGAAAAAGGATTAATCTAAAATGATAGGCATCCACCTATAGAAAACTAGTCCACCTTTTAACTAAATAGCCTAGTAACCATAGGACAAAATATTATAAGATGCATCTAAGAAAAGTAATGAATCTATTAAAAGATAAAAGATGAAAATAGTCTAAACAAGGGCTATGTAGAAAAAATTTTTAAGAATAGAAATCAAATTGTAGAGGAAAACAAAGATATAGAAGAAACATTAGAAGAAAAAGGGTTGAAAACCTTAAACATCTAAACGATTCATCTGAGAATAAGTCACTTACATTCGAGGAATTTAGAATTAAGAAATTAAAAGATGCAACACAAAAAAATCTAGACATCTTTCTGAAGAAACATTAAAGTTAAATTTATAACTTAAACCAATCTCGATCAATAACTCACAGTTCGTAATAACCATTGTTAAATATGATCAATCTAAATCACATAGGAATCTAATGATAAGATACTTGATTGAATTTGCACTCAACATATACAGTGAAACCTTACATTTAAATATTGCTTATATTAAAATGTGTTTGATGTCAATATTAACAAATTTGAAATCCTCTAAAGAACAGAATTAAATACTTAATGTTTACAAAAACTATCCTCTAAATAGAAAAACTATCCCTGATAACAAAAAGAAACTATCTATTCTAGAAGTGCATCCACAACTGTCTCCAGCCTTTTAGTCATCTGATAAGCCATAGCCAACTCCATCTCCAACAACTTGATTCATTCCACAACTTTGATATAAGGTAGAGAATGTTTGGTTAGACAACGATCAAAGTGAAAATTTGTACCTCTGGTAAAAAGCTATTCCTCCTTTAGTTGCTTAATTCTTTTGTAAAGAAACTGAATTCATTTCATTGTCTTCCTCATTTTGAATCTATTTTAAAGGAGAAGTTGAGGATGCCATTTCTGCTATTTACTAAAGATGTTTGTTCCATTAAAACATTGTTCTCTAGACGTGGTAGGGAATACGAAGTGTCACCCCCTTTCTAAGAAATGTATTGATTGTTGGTCCCAAAGCCTTTGGCAAATACCTAAGATGTGAGGGGTGAATTGGGTACTTAAAAATTTTGTTGAATGCCTTTAAGATTAAGCATCCTCTAGCAATCAATCCAATGACTCAATCAATGCAAAAGTAAATAAGATACAAGAATTTTTATAATGGTTCAAGTTAACACACTACTCCACTCTTCTGAGAGCATTTTTCCTCTTAGTGTCTTGGGTTCCACTATCTCTAATAGTAGAAATAAAATCACTACACCCTACACTCTTCCAGATTCCAGCTCTATAGGGTATAACCACGGTGCTCCCAGTATCTTCTGAATTTTAGCTCTAGGTGGCAAAAACACAGTGCTCTCAACACTTTTTTAGATTCCAACTCCAAGGGGCGTAAATATAGTGCTCTCAGTACTCTTCTGGATTCCAACTCTAGTGGGCGTAAATAAATAGCTCTTGTCTACACCCAGATAATCACACCTCTTCTTGAGTCTATCATCAACTACCAGCTCAAGAAAATTACAATGAATGAATATTGAAAGTTAAAGCACTTATATAGACACTTTACAAGAAGCACATGGGAAGAATTTTAAAGATTAAATGATCTTTCTGAAAAGTGTTTGGAAGCCTTTAAAGAAAGTTGAGAAAGGTTTGAATCCAAGGCTCACGATTCTTAAAAGATGTAGAAGATCTTTACTCAGTTCAGTAATTACTCTCAAGAAGGGATTGAACATTTTTCTTTGATTGTTCTTCTTACTCTTCTTGATCCATCTATGTTACTTTTATATTTTCTTTGAATTCTAGCTGTTGGTAGTAGGTGAACTCCATTAATGATAGAAGGTCATTTTGATTATCACATTTGAATTCTCTATCTTCTAATTAATTCTTGTCTGCTAGAATGCTTGCAGTGCTAACCTTGGAGAAGATGATTTTCTAATTCTTAATAAGTATCGATCGAAGAGACTACAATGGCTAATTCTTTTATCAATTTGTAAAGAGCCTCATTAATACTAGATGAAGTCCAATGATTCAGTTTGTTCATCACTCATCTTCACTTTTGACAAACAAAGTATTTATCTAGGTGTCCGTCAAACTAAGTCCCTTCATCTTCTAGTTTGTCCATGGCAAGTAGTAGACTAATCCAGTCAGCACAGATGAGTTATCTTTCTACTAGTTTGTTTGTTGGTTTGTCCATTGTAAGTAATAGATGAATTGTCTTTCCAACAATTCATTTGTTGGTTTGTCTATTATAAGTAAAAGACAAATTATAGAGGCACAGATGAATCATCTTTCTAGTAATTTTTCTATTGCAAGTAATAGATGAATTGTAGAAGTGCAGATGAATCCTATTGCTTTGCATTTGTCTATTTTGACAGATGATTATTGTCTTGGTAAGCTATTTGTCTATGGCTTACTTATGATAGACGAAGTCTATTATATGCTCGTTGCTTTGCATTTGTTAGAGATCAACTTCACTTTGATAGATGAACAGTGACTCAGTTAATTCTCTTTCATTTACTTTGTCTCTGGATTCTACACTCGCCCAAGCTAGTTGTCATTTTAGTCAGACAGATTGATGCCTTGGAATATCTTCTAATTCTTCTTTATGTTCTTTTGTCTATGAAGCTTGCAACTTGATTTGCATACTAAATGACTAGCAATAACCATTAGTACATAATCTTTAATCAAGTATGTAAAATTTAATCAAGTTTTATTTGTCATTAAAACCACATATTTATGCTAACATTCTCCCCCTTTTTGATGATGACAAACTTCATTAAAAATTATCGCATAATATAATCTCCCCCTGAATGTATACAATCAAATAAAATATTTTGCAAATTTTAATCATTCAACAAGTTGTCATTATCCATGAACTCCCTTGACTAGTTTATATATGTATTCTCCCCCTGATTAGTTCAAGATTATGTATACTAATTTTTTATTGTTATCCTTGAGATAAATTTTTAGATTATTTCTCTTCCTTTTTGTCAAATTACACACACATGCACATAAACAAGTAGCATGAAAACAATGAAACCATTTCATTTCATTTTAGTACAAACAAAGCTACAATCATAGAGAAAAATAGCTCATCCTGCAATCTAAGTACATGAGAGGTTGTGTGTGAGAACAAGGATGGGGAGATGGGGTGGGGGTGGAGAACTTTGTATCACAGTGAGTGATACAAAGTTTCAAGGAGGGGAAGAGGAGAAGGAGATAATAATGAGGCATTTGGGGTCTCCTTTCGCCCTCTCTTCAAGAGCCACAATTGATGATGAAGTTGGATCTAGGGGCAAGCTAGCTAAGATATAAATCATTTTCTTGAAAACCACATATTGAAGAGAGATACTTCTGACTCGGTCGGTGAAGTGGAATATTATCACGAACATAAGTAGCATCATCCAACCAAGAAAAGTGAAGAAACATCATTTGGTTCTCCAATTTCCACCACTCATGTGTCATCCTACCATATCTTCTTCCTAAATGCCCTTCCTTGAGCTACTTCATCTTTATGAGGCAGAGATAGGTTATTAGTCATGGGTTAAAATAGACAACATGGGGGCAATACTTGGTAGTTTATATGATGTTTCAAGAAAGGAGGAATAGGTCTTGCCAAATATAGAGTTTGATGTGATATGAGTAGTTGTAAATTGATTTTGGTAAGAAAGCAAGGTGTACGTGACATTGAAAACTAGGATTCAGATGAAGTGGGAATCAGATAGTTTATAAGAATAACTTTGTCAAAGATGAAGTTGAACCTCATTAAAAATAGATTAAAAGCAGCGCAACTTGAGGCGTAGAAACATTAAAGATTTCATTCACATGTGTTAACATTAGTCATGCCTAATTCTCATCTACTTTGCATAAAGTTTCTAAAGATAATGGCTTAGTAAAGATGTCAGCAAGTTTAACATCTGTAGGCACATAGGCTAGACATATGTCATGTTTCTTTACATGGTCTCTAATAAAATGATGCCTAATTTCTATATGCTTGGTTCAAGAATGTAAGACAGGGTTCTTTGTTAAGCATACGATACTAGTATTGTCACATTTAATGGGTATGTCTCTATAGCTCAGTCTATAATCTAGACGTTGTTGTTTCATCACAAGTAATTAAGCACAATAACTTCCTGTTGCTATATATTCAGCTTCTACTATGGAGAGAGCAATACTAGTTTATTTCCTAAAGAACCATGATACCAAACTATTTCCTAAAAGTTGATAGGTTCTACTAGTACTTCTTCTATCAACTTTGTATCCCCCAAAATCAAAATTTGAATATCCAATTAATTCAAAACCAATTCCCTTAGGATAATAGAGTCCTAGATTTGGTGTCTCAACTAAATACTTAAAAATTAATTTCATTATAATAAGATGAGATTCTCTAGGATTAGACTGAAATCTAGCATATAAGCACACACTAACTAGAATATCTTGTCTAGATGCAGTAAGGTAAAGAAAATATCCAATCGTACTTGAAAATAGTTTTTGATCTATAAGTTTACCCTTTTCGTCCTTATCCAACCATTGTTGATGTGCTCATTAGAGTTCTTACTGCTTTATTTCTTCTATTTTGAACTTCTTCAGCATTTCTCTAGTATACTTGGATTGGCAAATGTAGTTTCGATCATCTCTTTGCTTGATTTTCAATCCAAGGAAGTAGTTCAATTCTCCCATCATACTCATTTCGAATTCAACCTACATGATCTTTTAGAAGTCTTGGCATAGATCCGCATTAGTAGCACTGAATACAATATCATTTACATAAATATGAACTATTAAGATATCTATGCCAATATTTTTTTATGAATAAGGTAGTACCAACCTTTCCTCTTTTGAATTGATGGTCACTAAAGAATTTGCTCAATCTTTCATACAATGCTCTTCGAGCTTATCTCAAACCACATAATGCTTTGTTGAGCTTGTAGATATGATTAAGTTGATCATCACTTTCAAAACCAGGGAGTTACTTTACATAGACTTCCTCACTTAGATATTCATTTATAAATGCACTCTTTACATCCATTTGAAATAATTTGAAATTCTTATATAATGAAAAAGCAAGTAGCATTTTAATGGCTTCCAATCTTGCTATGGGGCATATGATTCTTCACAGTCAATTCCTTCTTCTTGGGAATACCCCTTAGAAACTAGCCTTGCTTCCTACAACCAATCCAGTTTCATCCAATTTGTTTCTAAACACCCATTAGTTTCAATTACATCAAAGTTCTTTCATTTTGGAACTAATTCCCACACTTTATTCCTTTCAAATCGGTGAAGCTCTTCCTGCATTACAATGATCCAGTTTTCATCACTTAAGGCTTGATCAATGCAAGTGGGCTCAATTGTGGAGATAAAAGCATAATGACCACAAATGTTTTGCATGGACTTTCTTATTTTGACAACATCATATACATCACCTATAATTTATTTTCTAGGATGGGTACTAATAAATCTCAAATTAATGGGATGTTAATAGGGAACATTACTTGTACTTACCTCCTCCTCATTGTCTGAATTTTGCATATCTTCACATTTTGTGGCATCTTCGTAATCTTTCAATCTGAGCTTCTTCATATTAGTTGTAGCTTCATCTATATCACTATAATACTCCTTTCTTGTGGTTACATTTGCTTCATTGCATTTAACATGTATAGACTCTTTTACAGCTTGTATTCTCTTAATATATACTCTAAATGCCTTATTGTTAGAAGAGTAACCATGGAAAATAACTTCATCGCTTTTTGGATCAAACTTTCCAAGATTATACTTCCCATTGTTCAGCACATAACATGAGCATCCAAAAGAATGAAAATATGAGATATTGGGTTTCCTTTCTTTTGAAAGCTCATATGGGGTTTTCTTTAAGATTGCTCTAATAGTAACCTTATTCAATATATGGCAAGCTGTACTTACTGCTTCTCTCCAAGAATCTTTTGGATAATTTACTCTTATTCAATGTGGTTTTTATCATTTCCTGAATTATCCAATTCTTTGCTTCCACAACTCCATGTTGTTGAGGAGTTTTGAGGTATGAGAAATATAGTGAATTCCTTTTTCATCCCAAAAATCAATAAATTTTCTATTTTCAAATTCACCACCATGATCACTATGGATAGATGCAATTGACATTTGTTTTTCATTTTGAACCTGCTTTAAAAATGTAGACAACATTGAAAATACTCTGTCTTTGTTAGTCAAGAGAATCACCCATGTGAATCTAGAGTAGTCATCCATGATGACATATATATTTCTTTTTCCTCCAAGGGTGATAACATTTCGATGGTCCAAAGAGATCCATATGTCCAAAGGTCTAGATGTAGATATCTCATTTTTAGGATGGAAGGACACTTTGGTCTATTTTGACAATTGACAAGATTTACATATATGATTTTTGTTATAATTTAGTTTAGATAGACTAATCACGAGATTTTTTTTCCACAAGGATTTGATATTTGACATGTTGATATTTCATACCCATGGGTCATCTTTGACTACAATTAAGTATTTTTCAATGATATCATTTGGCTGTACTAGATAAATATTTCCATACCTCTTTTCACTAAATAATAGATCGTTGTTTATACTAAATATATTACATGCAAATAGTTCAAACACAACCTTGTAACCCTTGTCATATAATTGACTAATACTTAGCAAATTTTGCTTGAGTCCTTCTACATATAATACATCATCTATTCATGCATTGAATAAACTAAAAATTTTACTTATCCCTTTGATGAGACCTTTATCATTGTTGCCAAATCCAACTGTTCCTCATTATTGGCTTCAATTCTTTGAATAACTTCTTGTTTCCGATCATATGTTTTGACTAGCCACTATTCATAAACTAGGAATTGCCAGAAATAACTTTCAAACTTACTTGCATTCAAAGAAAATATTCTTCTTACCTCTTTGGTACCCAAGTATTAGGTCCAATGTTGTTAGTGAAATTGTGTGTGCTAGAAGATTATGCATAATCCTTGGGCTTTCATCTCATTTTTTAAACCTTTTCCTTGCATCTTTTTGGCATAACAATCATATGCTTTGTGTCCAATTTTATTTTTGAAGTAACAAGTATTTGAAATTCGGCTTAGTGCATTATATTCGATTAGTTTCTTTACCTAAGAATATCTTGAACCTTCTAATGTTTGGAAAATTTTCTCTTTCTTCTGCGAGGTTCATACCCTTGGACCAACTAGCAAATTTTTGTGAATTTTCATCATCTGAGTGATCATAACCAAGTCCCATTTTACTAGTTTGATCAGTCATTCTCATGAACTTGGCAATAGATTCTCCTGGATTAGAGAACTTACTCAACATACTATTCAATATGTTTATCTCCTTCTTGAGATTTTCAACTTCTTTTTGTAAAGATGATTTCTTTCTACCATAATAGAATTTACTTTGATGGTTGCATCAAAGTATCTTTTCTTTTGAGTAAATTATAGGCTAAGTGATTCAAACTCACTAAAGAGAGAGTTGTATGTTTGCTGTAACTTATCAAACTTTTTGCATTTGTCGCAAGTACTTTTCGAGCTTGAACAATCAAAACTATAAGAGAAATAAAAGTTTACCTCTGTCTCCAGCTCTGTTGTGCATTGCTCTTTGATGGAGATTTGGTCTACTAATTCATTCTCCATGTGCGCTAGGCAGCATATTCTTGTGAGGTTTCTAACTTCATTATCACCTTTCTCACTTGAACTTGTCCCAGATGAATCTTCATCATTTACATACATTCCTTTGGCTTGATTTCTTGATGACTTCTTAAAATATTTCTTTTCTCTTCTTTCATGTTTCTCATCCATATTTATTTTTTTACATTGTTACAAGTAGGTGACATGTGTCTGATCCCTCCACATCTACAGCATGTGGGGAGATCTCTCTTTCTTTTAGTTATTTTTTTCTGTTGTCTAGGCTGTCTCCTTTAGGTGCTGCCTCTGCTACTTCTTGTGAACCTTTTGAAGTTTCTAATTAACATGGCCATATCATCTTTCGATTGTGATGCTAGTTCACTACTACTCTCCTTGGTCACTTTGAGAGTAATACTTTTCTTTTCTTTTGCTTTGTTGACTCATCTCTCTTACTTTTGATTAGCTCATGTGACATCAGTGAGCTGATGAGATCATCCACCAGAAACACATTTAGATCCTTTGCTTCTTCTATTACTATGATCTTCTGGTAATGCCCTCAGAATCTTCATGACCTGTTTAGAATTTGTAACTTATTTTTCCAAACCTTTCAAAATATTAGTAATTTTTGAAAAATGAGTATACATTTCTAATATGCTTCCCCCTTCTTTCATCCTAACATTTTCTAGTTCTCCTATCAACATACTCCTTTTGGTTCCTTTGACCTATGAGGATCCTTCATAAATAGATACTAATTTATCCCAAATACCTTTTGTAGTAGTGCAAGAGGATACTTTATCAAATTAAGTTGAAGACAATCCACAGAATAAAGAGTTCATAGCCTTTGCATTATTTTTAACCAAGATGGCCTCCTCTTTAGTCTACGTACCTATTTCAGCGGTGGAATGGGTGATTTCTACTTCAATTGCCTTCCAAGATTTTATATCATTGGCTATGATGAATTTTTTTATCCTTAACTTTCAATAAGCAAAGTTGTTTCCATCAAATTAGGGTGGCTAGGTAGACAATTAGCCCTTAGTGAATATCTTAGAACAAGATGATGGGTTTGCGATTGGATCACTACAAGTGTTTATATAGTTTGCTCTAATACCACTTGTTGGTCCCGAAGCTTAGGAAAATACCCAAGAGAGGAGGGGTGAATTGGTACTTAAAAATTTTGCTAAACCCCTTTAAGATTAAATGTCCCTCTAACAATCAATCCAATCACTCAATTAATGCGCAAGTAAATAAGACATAGGAGTTTTTATAGTGGTTTAAGTTAACACCCTACTCCACTATTCTAAGAACACTTTCCTCTTAATGTATTGGGTTCCACTATCTTCAATAGCAGAAATACAATCAGTGCACCCAACATTCTTCTAGATTTTAGCTCTAGGGGGCGTAACTATAGTGCTCCTAACACTCTTCTGGATTCTAGCTTCAAGGGGCATAGGTATAGTGCTCCCAGCACTCTTCTGGATTCCAGCTTCAGGGGTCATAAATAGATAGCTCTTGTCTACACCCAGACAATCACAGCTCTTCTTGAGTCTAGCCTCAACTACCAACTCAAGGAAATTACAATGAATGAATATCAAAAGTCAAAGCACTTATACAGAAACTTCACAATAAGCATAGGGGAAGGATTTTAAAGATTAAATGCACGTAAATGATCTTCCCAAAAAGTGGTTGGGAGCCTTCAAAGAAAGTTGAGAAAGGTTTGAATATAAAGCTCATCCTTGAAAGATGTAGAAGGTTTTGGCTTAGTTTAGTAATTTCTCAAAAGAAGGGATGAAATATTTTTCTTCGATTATTCTTCTCACTCTTCTTGATCCATCAATGCTGCATTTATAACCACTTTGAATTTCAACCATTGGTTGTAGGTGAACTCCATTAATAATAGAGGACCATTCTAATTAACACATTTGAATTCTCTATCTTCTAATTAATTCTTATTTATTGGACTACCTCCATCATCGACCTTGGAGAAGATAATTTTCTGATTCTTAATAAGTATTGGTCAAAGAGATTCTATAATGGTTGATTCTTTCATTAGTTTGGAAAGAGCCTCATTAATGCTAGATGAAGTCTAATGATTCAGTTTGTCCATTGCTCATTTTCACTTATGACAGACAAAGTATCTATCCAGGTGTCCATCAAACAAAGTCCCTTCACTTTCTAGTTTGTCAAGTTAGTGTGAACAAGTTATCTTCCCATTATTATTGGTTTATCCATTGTAAGTAATAGATGTATCGTAGAGGTGCACATGAATCATCTTTGTAGCAGTTCATTTGTTATTTTGTCTATTCAAAAGTAATAGACGAATTATAGAAGTGTAGACAAATCCTATTGCTCTGCATTTGTCTATTTTGACAAATGATCATTGGCTTGGCTATTCATCTATGGCTTACTTATGATAGACAAAGTCTGTTGTATGCTTGTTGCTTTGCATTCATCAAACATAAACTTCACTTTGACAAATGAACAGTGACTTAGTTGATTCCTTTTCATTGGCCGTAGCTATACATTGTCTCTAGGTTCTACACTCACCCATGCTATTTGTCATTTCAGTCTGACAGATTGACACCTTGGAATATCTTTTGATTCTTCTTTGTGTTCTTTTGTCCATGAGGCCTGCAACTTGATTTTACATGCTAAATGCATGGTAACAACCATTAGTACATAATCTTTAATCAAGTTTTGTTCATCATTAAAACCACACATTTATGGTAACATTAATTTCTTAACCATCTTTCTAAGTAATTACAACAAAAGGGATGCATTAGTAGCACGTACATTAAAAGAAATAAGGGATAAGTGACTGAATATTAGAGACCAAAACAAGGACCCAATAGGATCATTCATCATCACATTACAATCATTACTTAATGCATGCTCATTATTAGAGTGTGATGAATAGATATGAAATTGTTTTAAAATAACATGAAATTGTTGGTTTTCCTTTCTTAGTATCTAAATAAGAAGTATGATTTTGATGCATATTTAAGATGATATATTGATGAATGCTTGAAAGCTATTTACTTTTTTTTAAATCATCAATTACATTTCTCTAATGTTTAAATATCGCCCATAACATGAATCTATTTTATCTCATGGTTATGCTTTATGCAATTTAAAAACATAATTAGAGGAGAAGAGAAAATGATAGGGTCTTAGGAATTGTGAAAATCAAAATTAGAGAGGGTCAATATGGGAAAAAGAGAGACAGACCCAATAAGTGTAGGAATCACACAAGAAACCCAACAAAACAAGTAAGGGCTCTAGATGAAAGGGGTAGAGATAATAATATCTTAGGACTCAACGAGGTAGAGAGAGAAGAATATAAATTTGTGAGACAGATCCTTATATTTCCCTAAGCTAAACCTTTTTTATTTTGACAAAAAGGGAGAGAAAAAGTGTAAGACTTGTAACGAAGTAAAATTAATAGACTTCTAAAATGAATTAAAAGGAGAGTTAAAGAAAACAAGAGTCAATTATTTAGGGAGAGGTTACTATTTTAATCATTACAATATCACAAACTTAATCACAAGTCTTCAAAGTTTTTTCATCATAAAAAATGGGGAGACTATCAAGATTATTATATATAATTTTGATGATAAGAAAATTTGTATTAAGATAAAATGATATGTGTGCTTAAATGTTAACAATTATGCTTGAAACATATGCACAATCATAAAGGATTAATTATATAAGCATACATTCTTGAGATGCCTTTATGATCTCCATATTGCAACTATCTTTCATTATCATGTCTTATGATGGATCATATATTCACACTATGCCTTATTGAATTATCATTTCATGTGCTTAAATAGAGTTATTTATTACCCTTGCTCCACAATGTGTGTACATCACTTAAGGATACATACATAAATACATGATGCTAACTATGTATCATGTGTAAAAAAAGTTCTAAGTGCAAGAATATGACCAGCTACTGCAACCATTTTCTATGTTTCAAATGAATACAACATGAGAAGAAAGAAGAAGAAGAAAGCCGGGGCTTTGAAGATAAGCTATAAGGGGCTTGCCTTATCTATTAAACCCAAAGAGAAACTTCCATAAACAAATGCAATGACAAAGACAATTGAAGATGAAGCAATGATCAAAGAGCTTAAACTATGAACCATCTATTAGCCAAAGTTTGTCTGAGACAAAGTAAGAAGAATTAATTCCATCATTCTCTTAGACAAATGAAAAAAGAAGAATGACATTGAAACAACATCCTGGATAATTGTGCAAAAAGAGAAAAGAATTTATCTAACTAGCAAAGCAAGAAGAAAGAATTTGTCTGAGGGTAAGTAGGTAAGATGTAAAAAGAAAGTAGGAGCAACTTCATCTGAGCAAAGACAAACAAATCAAGAATGAAGTAATTAAGAAGTTGCAGAGACGATCTCCATCAGTTACTTGAAAATGCAGAATAAGAAATTTGACTCTGTCTATGGCATCCAAATTTGTCTGTAACTTACTATAGACAAAGTGGAAGATGAAGTAGAAGTAGAATAGTGAGCACAGATAAAGTTGCATAGACAAAGTAACTGCTTAGACAAAGTGAACTTCAATGCACGAGCACATTCGTCTAAAACTTAGTATAGACAAATCTATAGGCAAAGTGTATAGCCTAAGTCATCCAAGATAAAGTAAACCAGAATTCATCTATCACTTTCTACAGATGAATGATGAACAAAAGAAGAACATTTTACTTCACTTGTTTTAGCAGAAGAGTTTGTCTTCCGATTGGTTTGACTTCGTCAGTGGTGCTAGAATTCGTCTATTACTTACTATAGACAAATCACATTCACAAAGGATTGATTGATCATCAAAACTCATGGGAGAATTCATCCAAGAATTATGATAAAAAAATGCAAATAAAGAGAAGCCATGACTTGTCTGAAGTCAATTAATTTATGTGACTTGCATCTAAATGGTATTCGCATTTGAGCTTTCATTATATAGACTTGTTTTGGTCACCATTTTTGGTAACAAGCAGCGATGCAGGTTTTTCAACAATGATAAGTTAAATAAGGAACATCTTCTAACATAGCTTATCTTCCTCTTTGTAAAAGTACGGCGATGCAATAGCTTGAGACAAATCAAAAGGCATGCACTTTAATGACAGAAATCTCAACGGTCTTCTTTATTCATTGCTGCTCCCATTTCTGCATTCAACAAAACCATCTTTTCCAACAATCAAAATTATGAAGAAGCTATTTAAGAAGAAGAGGTGGGATAATTAAAAGGTGGAGAACGAAAACATTTCAAATGAGCATAATCTTATGCAAATCCTTTTACCCATGGCCAGAAGCTTAAATTGAGCTTTAATTTGCAAATCTTTATCGCCATTGATTTTACATTTTGGGAAGATCTCTTTGTGTTGTTAGAGCTATAAAAGATCTCATCTTCCCCTATTCTTAAATGTGTATTAGTTTGTTGATGATCTTCGAAACTAAAGAGTTTCTTCGGAGCTCTTGAAAATTAGAAGAGTGCTGGGAGCACTATATTTACACTCCTTGGAGCTGGAATCCTGAAGAGTGTTGGGAATACTTTTTATGCCCCCTCGAGCTCGAATCTAGAAGAGTACTAGGAGCACTATTGTATTTCCAATATATGGATATAGTGAAACCCAAGGCACAATGAGTGTGTGCTCTTAGAAGAGTAGATGTAAGGACGGAGTTCTCAAACTACTATGAAAATTGTGTTATTTGTGTGTGTTTGTTTATTAGCTTTATCATTCATGCATGTTACTATTTTATTACTTACTTTACAATACATCATACACAAGCATGAAAAGAGGGAAATAATCTAATAGGGATTAATCAATGAATTTTCATAAACCCAATTCATCCCTCCCCTCTTGGGTTAAGCCATATTATGGGACTCTACACTTCTTGCATGCCCACATGCAAAATGTTTCTCTTATGAGAGATAAATTGATAAAGGCTAAAATGATATCCAATGTAATGCAGAGAATAGGGAATGAAATACAACACCTTCACTTACCTAGCTTCCTCAAACCGATTGATGTTTTTGTTTTATCCATGGTTGAGGAGCTATTTCTACTCTTAATATGGCTACAATTGGAAGTTATACATAAATGAACTTCTTCTTCTTTTTCTACATTTTTATTTACATTTTCTTCTTTTTCTTCTTCTTCACATGAATAATGTTCTACTAAATGTATAATTTTCTTTTTCTTCCTCTTCAATAGATTTCTAATCTTCCTAGAGTGGTTTTTATGATTTTTACACCATCTTTCTATCCCTCACTGCATGAAGAATCTGTACTTTCATGGCCATAAACTACTTCATCTTCTTCCCTTCTTTCTCATTCTTCAATACTTCATGGGTCATTAAGGACCCCATTAGTTCTATTGTTGAGATCATGCTCAAATATTTGGCATCCTCAATAGTTGTGAATTTAGGTATCCAATCCTTTGGAAGAAACCTTAGTATCTTTTTAACCTACTGGGAATAAGAAATTTCATGGCCTAAACTTTTTAGGTTGTTACCAAGTCTTAAAATCTAGAAATAGACTCACTCATAAACATGTAGAAACTTTCATACTTTGGACAAGCAAACTAATCCTAGCTTCTTTCAC
>JAYJMB010073968.1:0-23340 GCA_036873735.1 Pouteria campechiana | reverse complement strand
TATATATATGAAGTTAAATGGTGAGACTTCTTAAACTACTTATAAGCTTTTCTAGAAAAAAATTCAGAAATAACTCTTTGGGAAATCAAACTCTGAGCAGACCCAATTTTTAGCTTAGAACTCTTATTAATTGGCAATTCTCGCAAATTTATCTTCAGAAGAAGATTAAAAAAAAATCCATAAAAGCTCAATACAAGGCCATGGAGGCTCATAAAGAAAAAGCTTTTTTATCATTTTTCTTAGAGGCAAAAGTAGCCTCAGATTCGTTAAGCAATCATACAGTAGAAGTTGAAGACCTCGAATATGGATCGGACCTAATAGGACTGTTCGGACATAATGCAAAAGTAGACCCATTCTTTGACTAAACGGGCACAAGCCCCATTTCCTCTATGGACTGGGACACAACAAAAGTTAAAGAATCATTGGGTGGGTGCTCACAGTAAAATTTCACCTGTTATAAAAGTAAAAAAAGACAAACCTTCTACATTAATTCCAAAAGCTTCAAAAGAAGATGAAATCAGATGAAATCACACATCATAAAACTCCTGATGGAGAAATAACATGCTCCATTATAAAAATTTTAAAAATCATGAATATAGAGAATTTGGTGGTCTAAATCATTTCAAAAGATTTGAAAATAAATTTATTCCCCAACAATTCTCTTATTTTGATTATCAAGATGCACGATCAAATGTCTTATGGTTTAAAAATAAATTTAACCATCATTCATGATTTTTTATTTTTGATAAAAAAACAAAATTCACTTTCCTCTTTTGGTTTCTGTAATGGTAGAATAATTTTGGTCTAATGGTTGAAATGCTTTCTTAACATCTTCTAAATAGTTTTAATATTTTCAAAAAATATTTTAATTACTCTGAAATAGAAATTTTTTTTCTTTTCTTCTTCTTTTCTTTTCTAAACTTTCTTTAGCATAGATATTCTAATAGAATTGGTGCTTCATTCCCCAAGAATCTCTTCCTCCTGCTCTTAGAAGAGTTTATGAAGTTAAATGGTGAGAATTCTTCAATTGCCCACAAGCTTCTCCAAAAAAATTTTTAGAAATAGCTCGTTGAGAAATCAAACTCTGAGCAAACCCAACTCTTATAGACTCAGGAGCAGATTCTAATTGTATTAAAGAAGACTTAGTTCTTAAAAAATACAGAGACTTAACCACTAAAAACCTAATGGGTGTTGGAGGAACTAAACTTCAAGTTAAGTATAAAATTTCTAGGGGTGCAAAACCAGGGGTGCTTATGGTTTTGGGAGTTTTTATTATGAAATTAGGAATTGTTGAGTTAGTTTATCTTCTTTTGAAGCTTCTGGAATTACTATAGAAGGTTTGTCTTTTCTGACTTTTATAACAGGTAGAATTTTCCTATGAGCAACTCGATGATTCTTTAGCTTTTGTTGCATCTGGGTCTATAGAGGAAATGGAGCTTGTACCCATTTAGTCGAAGAATGGGTCTGCTTCTGCATCATGTCTGAACAGCCCTGTTGGGTCTGATCCACATCCAAGGTTTTCAATGTCTGTTGAATGATTGCTTGAAGAATATAAGGCTACATTTGCCTTTGAGGAAAATGTTGAAGAAGCTTTTTCTTTACAAGCCTTCATGGCCTTGTATTGGGCTTCTAGGCTTTCTCCTAATCTTCTTCTAAAGATAAGTTTGCAAGAATTGCCATTTGATAGGATTTCTGAGCTAAAAATTAGGTCTGCTTAGAGTTTGATTTCCCGATGAGTCATTTCTAGATTTTTTTTAGAAAAGCTTGTGGGAAGTTGAAGGATTCCCACCATTTAACTTTATAAACTCTTCCGAGAGCAGTAGAAAGATTATTAGGGAATGAAGCATCAATTTCATTGGAATATCCATGCTAAAGAAAGTTTAGAAAAGAAGAGAAGAAGAATAAGAAATTTCTTCTCTATTTTAGAAGAATTAAAATGTTCTTTGAAAACATTAAAACTATTTAGAAGATTTTGAGGAAGCATTTCAACCATTGGACCAAAATTATTCCATCATTATAGAAACCAAAAGGGGAAAGTGAATTTTATTTTTTTATCAAAAATAAAAAACCATGAATGACAGTTAAATTTATTTTTAAACCATTTGACATTTGTTCATGCATCTTAATAATCAAGATAAGAGAATTGTTGGGGAATAAATTTATTTTCAAATCTTTTGAAATGATTTGGACCACCAAATTCTCTATATTAATGATTTTTAAAATTTTTATAGTAGATTGTATGATTTCTCTATTAGGAGCTTTATGATGTGTGATTTTAGCAGAATCAGTTGAAACTAGTATGTATTTACAAAAGTTCTATTGAAATTAGTAGGGTTAAATTGAAAAGGTTTTAAAAATGCAACTTGTGTAATATTTTCTGGACAATAATCAAGCTTTCATTCACTAAGGGACACTAAGTGATATGGTTCTATTTGAAGTATTTTTGGTTAGTAAGGTTCCATAAAAAATCTTGTTGAAGATTTGAAGGAAGAGAACCTTTGGTATTTGGGGAAGTAGGAGATAAAACTAAGGATAAAGATGAAGTGATCTATTTCAGATCATTAGAAGTAATTAATTGATTTGGCAATTGGGTAATGGATAGTAGAAGCATTCTTTCAAGACCTCTATGAGGTGTTGGAGAAAGAGGAAAAGATGACTCAACAAATAAGGTATTTAGGGGTACTAGTTGAGTTGGGACAAGTTTCTTGCCATAAGAGTCCTTCAACTATTTCTGACTTTTGCCTTTTTCTGAAGACATGTTTGAAATAGGAGGGCATTTGCCACATTTATCTTGGAAATTCCTTGAAGAAATTCTCTAGAAAGAAAATTAGTGATAGAGTTAGAAGTTCCTTTTATGAACTCAATTTCAAAATCAAAGCATGATAAAATGGCTTACTATCTGGCAAATATTTATTTTGAAGCAATATTCTACACATCTTTTTCTAAAACATATTTTGCAGCTTGACAATCAATATGAAGAAGAAATTTCTGATTTAAAAGATCCCTTTGAAACTTTATAATGCATAGAACAATGCTCGAAATTTCTTTTTTGATAGTAGAATAATTCTTTTGAGTATGATTCAATATTCCAGAATGGTATTGAACAATTTGTTCTTTTGAGTCTTTTACTTGTTTAAGTATTCCACCATATCCTTTATCTGAAGTGTTTGTTTCGACTATCTTAAAGGCTATAGGGTCTCCTATATATAACAAGGGATTTGTTTGGATTCTCTTTGTATGTTTTCTTGTCCATGGCTTAGGATTTTTCCTAAGTCTAGCATACAAAGATTTAGCTCTAATTCTTAGTTTTTCATAGTGTTCTACTACATAGTTTAGTGATTCTAAGAATCTTTGTAGTTGATTTTTAGCTTTTATTTCATCTAAAAATTTATTCACAAATTCAATAAATCTTTTAATTGGAATTCGAGTTCCTTGGTTAATTTCATAACCTAGGAATCTCATCTTAGTTTGACAGATTAAATATTTGGTTTTTGAGAGAACTAATCTATTTTGGATTATAACTTTTAAAAATGTTTCTAAATGTCTAAGATAATTTTTTTATTATTAGAAAATATAAAAACATCATCAATATAGACAATTTGGAAATCATAAGGATTGAATATTTCATTCATTATCCTATGGAATTCAGAGGGTGCATTTTTTAAACCAAATGGCATTACATTTCATTTATATTGTTTGAATGGGGTAGTAAATGTAGTTTTGAACTTATCTTTTTCAACAACCTAGATTTGCCAAAATCCAGATTTCATATCAAATTTGGAAAATATTTTTTCCTTTTTAATAATTTTTAATAAGTCTTTTTTATTAGGAA
The DNA here is from genome assembly GCA_036873735.1 of Pouteria campechiana. Classification (NCBI taxonomy): domain Eukaryota; kingdom Viridiplantae; phylum Streptophyta; class Magnoliopsida; order Ericales; family Sapotaceae; genus Pouteria; species Pouteria campechiana. Next base: position 19,508 of record JAYJMB010073968.1, on the reverse strand, counting down.
TTGGATATCTTATCCATTTTAAAGCCTTATTTAAGGGTTTATAATTGATTATTAATCTTGGTGCGCCTCTTTCTCTTTTTGCAACCTTGTAAACATAAAAGGCGGCATAAGACCAAGGAGATCTTGGAGGTTCAGATTTTCTGAATAACCCTTTGTCAAGAAGATTATTAATTTCTTTCTTATAATATTTTCTTGTTTCTTGATTCATTTGGTAAGGTCTTGCCTTGGTTGAAATTTTATCCTCATTATATCCTTCTTTATATGGTAATTCTACCATATGAGTTTTTCTTTCCCAGAAGGCATTAGGAATATTAGCACATGCTAATTTTTAATTTTTTCTTTTAATTCTTTTATTCTTTCTATATATATATAGGGTTTTCAAGGGCTTCCTGAATTCTTTTATGTGAGTGACCTTCTTTTAAATCTAATAGAGATTACTCTTTTTATATTAGATTTAATCAAAGATTATTTATAAGTTTTTTATGAGGTTTGTTTATGAATTCAAATAAAATTTTATTTTCATAGATTTCTATTAGTAGAGCTTTGTCTGATACTTGAAAGGGCTTTATTAATTCTAAGAATGGAGTTCCTAAAATTATAGGCCTATTAAGATTTTTAATGCGAATAAAAGTGGATTGGAATATCATTCATTATTTCTGCTTAAGGAATTTTATACTTATATATATATTGTTGGAATATCCATATGAGTATTCTTAGTGTGCAGCCTTTCCTACTTCTATTCCACTTCATATCGCATATTGTTTATATAGCTTCCTACGATAGGTGGGAGACTACATTACGCATTTTCTATAAATGAGTTTCAGATCCCTTCAACAAAGTCATCTACTATGACAACTTCCTTAAATCTCTTATTATCGGGTGCTCTTGGTTGAAGAAAATCTGCTCTTTATTCCTTTGCAATGGCTTTTGCTGCAACATGTATGTTATTCTCTTTCAGATCCAACAGTGGTATCAGATATTAGGATATTTGATTGTTTTGAGTTGTTTGGATTGCTAATTTAATTAGATTATAGTTTTTTCAATTTTTCTATGATACCGATTTTCTAACACTCAGGCAAATCAAAGATCTATTTATACCTTATTATGGAGATTTTTGTATTGAATCCATTGATGTATTATGAATGAAATTTTATCATCTAAAATTTGTTAATGCAAATCAATCAAAAGAAAATCAAAATCAGACTACTCTGTGTTTCCTATATGTGCCCGAATCAGAACCGTATGCATTGCAATCAAAATTATTTTTTTTATTGCAATTGATTGATTTGGGGTCATTGTTTATCCATCATTTGATTTTTTCCAAATTAGGCATTGTCCCGCTGCCCGAATCAAAATGCTAAAATCCACCGTCCAAATCTATCCAATCGACCAGCGCCTAGCATAACCAGTGTATCACCGCCATCCTCTGTTTTCATCAATGCCTTCTCTATCATTTTGCTGTCCAACCAAATCAGAAAATCAGCCATATAATTTGAGCTTTTTAGATGGGCAACGGGTAGCAATGGATGGCATAGGCGGCTGGTGGTGGCGGCTTAGGGTGACGACAATGGATGGTGGGCGACCTGATGGGCAAGCATCATTCTGGTTCGGCAGCCATGGCTACTGGATGCACTCTGTCAATGGTCAGCAGTGGACGACGCAGGCGATGGGCCTTGCTGGTGGTCGGCATCGGTAGCGATCGGCGATGGCAGCACATGCCAATGGCAGTCAGTGATGGCACAAAGGCAGCTAGCAATGCGATGGGGGCATGCTAGTGTATTTCTATTAGACAACCATGGCTACTTTAATTGTGATGGAGAAGAAAAGGGCTGTTGCCCTAATTTTTTATTATTATTTAAATTACCAATATTAAAATTAACATTTTTAGATAATTTGAAGTTGAATTTTGATAATCTTATAAGCAATTTTTAAATTTTTTTGGTGCTTTGGATTCAATTTTGAGGTTATCTTTAACATTTATAAGCTCTAAATGTTGATTCTCTATTTTTTATATTATTTATTTATGATTTAATATGAATATTATTATGAAATTAATATATTATGAATATGCATTTTTGATAATGCATAATTTATAAATTTATTTTATTTTTATGCTATTTATATTTGAATAAATATTCATAATTTTATGTAATTAACATGTTATGAATATGCATTTTTGATAATGCATAATTTATGAATTTATTACATTTTTATACTGATTATTGTGATAACAACCCAATTTATGGTAAATTTAATCAAATAAATTTTATTTTCATTCAGATGTGGCAATCGAAGTCTTGACAAAAAATTGATATTTTGATGAAATTTGATATTATAATTTGATTATATTTACATTTTAGGATAGCCATAGCAGCCTAAAATTATGTGGCAATTGAAAATGATTTATTATAATATTATTATCTTAACCCTATATGAGAAAATTATAAAATTAGGATTGTATATACATTGAGATTACTAGTTTGTGACCAATATATTAACTTAGTGGTTGTATCCCATAAGACTCCCTAATTTAATATAGAGGTCAATAGAAAGAAGTGTTTTCTTTAATTAACATGCTGTGTCTTTCCCTGTCGCCTATAGGTATAGGATATTCAAATATGTTATTTATAAGAAAAGTACTTACTTTATAACATGTGATTATTATTTGCCTGTTATTTATGATTTATGAGAGTTTATTTATTCATTCTGTTGCTTTATTACTATGATTAGTTGGTATGAATGGAATGATGACTATCTCTGTATTGGAAGGAGACAATTTTTGTAAATGGCAAGATCAAATTAGTTTTTCATTGGGATATATGGATCTTGACCTTTGTCTCCGTATGGAGATGCTGCCTGCTTCCACTACAGATAGCACACATGCTCAAACTCACCAATGGAAAAAATGGGAGAGATTAGATCATTGAAGTTGGATGTTGATTTTCTCTATAATTGCTCCTAATATAAGAGGTGTTATGCCCGAATGCAAGATGATAAAAGAACTCTAAAAATTTATAGAAAGAAATTACTCTTTTGTTTCACTAGAATTTCATTTAATTGAGGGCTCTAATAACTGGTAGATTGATTTTGGTGCTACTATTTACATTTCTAACTCCATGTGGGGATTACTAAATGGAAGAAAGTCAAACTACAATGAGTAATACATCTATCTTAAGAATGAGATGTACTCAACTGTAGAGTTTGTGAGATTAGTTCTCTCCACAGGCCATAGATTCTAACTCATTTGTAGAACCTATGCTTGATCTGTACGATCTCCTATAGTGCAGAATCAGCCAGTTGAGGCAGAACCTATTAAAGAGGAACACAATGATCCAAAACTCTTTGAGATGGATATTCTTGAACCATAGCCTCCGACTGAAAATATAGTCAGGAGATCCATAAGACTCAGAAAGAATACAATTCCTGATAACTATGTAGTATATATGTTTGATGACCATGATCCTTTGAGTTATGAACAAGTCATGATAAATGATAGTTCTGAAAAATGGTTGAATGCCATGAGAGAAGAACTTGATTCCATGGCAGCTAATGGTATATGGGACATTGTAGAGTTGCCTAAAGAAGTTAAGCCTGTTGGATGTAAATGGGTCTTTAAAACGAAAAGAGACTCCAAAGGTAACATAGATAAATATAAGGCCCGACTAGTTGCCAAGGGATTTATACAACAAGAAGGCATTGACTTTCATGAAACATATTCTTCTGTCTCAAAGAAAGATTCTTTCAGAATTATTATGACTATGGTAGCTCATAAAACTTAAAGTTACATCAGATGGATGTCAAAATGACTTTCTTAAATGGTGAACTAGAATAGAATATTTACATGAAGCAACTAGAGGGTTTTACTATAAAGGAAAATGAATATTTAGTGTGTAAGCTCAATAAGTCTATTTATGGACTGAAGCAAGCTTCTCAACTATGATATAAGAAATTTCATAACATTGTGACCTCATTTTGGTTTGAGAAAAATGCAAAGGACCATTGCATATATCTCTAGTTGAATAGAAATAAATTTATCATCCTTATTCTGTAAGTAGATGATATTTTACTTGCTAATAGTGATAAAGGTTTGCTTTATTAGATAAAACGGTTTCTCTCAAAGAAATTTGAGATGAAAGATATGAAAGAAGTCTCATATGTGCTTGGGATTGAAAACCATAGAGAAAGAGCACAATGATTGCTTGGATTATCCTAGAAGGCTTATATCCTTAAAGTTTTGGAGAGATTTGGTGTAAAAAATTGTTCACTATGTGATTCACTTATTACAAAAGAAGCAATATTATCTACTGATCAATGTCCCAAAAATGATTTAGAAAAAAAATGCATGACCAAGTTTTCTTACCCGTAATTAGTTGGGAGCTTAATGTATACACAGATGTGTATAAGGTTAGATATATCATTTATTGTAGGTCTTTTAGAAAGATTTCAATGTAATCCTAGAATGGCGCACTAGCAAGCTGGCAAGAGGGTACTCAGATATTTGCGAGGTACAAAAGACCTCATGTTCACTTATCGGAGCTCTGATAGCCTTGATGTTATTAACTATTCTGATGCAGATTTTGCTAGATGTACCAAGTCTACAAAATCAACTACTTGTTACATCTTTATGATAGTTGGGGGTGCAATATCATTAAAGAGTAAGAAATAACATTATGTTACTTTTTCTACATGTTATGCTCAGTACATTGCTTACTATGAGACTACAAACCAGGCTATTTGGATGAAAAAATTCATCAATAGGACTAGAATCATGGAGTCTATCTCCAGGTCAATGTGAATTTATTGTGATAACTCTTCTACAGTGCTATTGGGAAACACAAACAAGATTATAAGTAACACTAAATACTTCAAAGTGAAGTATAGTATCATTTGTAAAAGAATCCAGAAACATAAAGTGTCTGTGAAGCATATTGGAACTGATTTAATGCTAGTTGATCCGTTAATTAAGGCTCCTACCATTATGGTTTTTGGTAATCATGTGACTCGTATGAAATTAATTGAGTCATTGTAAGACACATTTGTGAAATTTGAGTTAAATTTGATTTTTTGATATTTGAGCTATACTAAATTTATTCCATATGTGTGTGTAATTTGTGAATTTTGTGAATATTTAGCAGTAGTCTATTTAGACATTTGTGTGGGATCAAAAACAAGATTCTATGTGATGACATTTGAGATTAATTTTCTTGCTTATTTGAGAAAATAAACCTTTTATGAGATTTAGTTATATATAATTTTCCTATGTTATAGTACTTGGAACAAAATATGTCATGGAATGATATATAATCGCCAAGATTCGCATTGTTAATTCTATTTAATGTGAATATTATGTTTATGTACTAAGTGGTATGTGGTCAAGTGGGAGACTATTAGAATATGCATATGTGTATTCTTAGTGTGTAACCTTTCCCACTTTTATTCCACTTCATATCGCGTATTGTGTGCATAGCTTCCTGTGATAGGTGGGAGACTATATTACGCATCTTTTATAAATTAGTTTTAGATCCCTTCAACAAAGTCATCCGTTGTGATAACTCCCTAAAGAAATCTCCTATTTATAAGTGCTTTTAGTTGAAGAAAATCTATTCTTTATTCATTTGCAATGACTTCCGCTGCAACAGGTATGTTATTTTCCTTTAGATCCAATATATATATATATATATATATTCCTTTTTAAGTTTTTGATTGAATAGGTACAACTTATTTTAGTATATTACTTGTTTAATTTATTAAGTTTTAATGTTTCATTTAAAATGAATCATTAATTTATAAAAATTTAAATTGATAACTAGAAACAATAACAACTTGATTAGTGTAAAACCTTCTTATTCAACCATAACATGGTATATGTTGCTTATGGATCTAAATTGATATCAAATGTAAAAGCATTCTCGATCATTCTTTTCTTTTGATGTGGGCTGATTTAGATAAATTGTACATCTAAAAATAAATAATATTTAAAAAAATTGTACCATAAAATTAAGTTCAAGTGCAATACGAACCCCAATGCACTATTTGGTATCCAATCAATCCAATTTTCTGGTGAGCTACTCACTGCTATGGAATGACAATCTAACACATTCATACCATCCATTTTTTAATAAATGTTACAGAATGTATGAACATTTCCTCTCAGCAACAACGATAACAACTATTCCCTCTGTACACTTCTGATGCGGAATCTAAAAAAAATGAGGTGAAAGAGATGAAGAGAAAAAACTGAATACGAAAAATGAAAAAAAAAGAAAATAATGCACTGGAATATGTAGTAAGGATTAAAAATAAATTTAACAGAAGAACTTAAAACATATAATTTTTTATAAGTAATAAGACAATTAGAAAAATAAAAAAGAGAGCAAAATAAAGATATGTATTCTATAAATACTATAATAAATACAGATGACAAAAATTATATAACAACTATTTTAAAAGGAACACCTCCTCAAGAACTAATAAATAATATAATGTATATTAACAAAGTAAAAAATTATTATAAAAGACCATCTCTTATGGATCAACAATTTGAAGAACCAAAACAAAATTCTATAGAAATAAATCCTAATAGTGTATATGAATGGAATATAGATGGACAATTTGAATATCAAATATGGAACATATGTACATTTATGATATTATAGTCTACAATCTTAAGATCTAGACAAATTCTAGAAAGAAATATTGCTAATATCTTAGTATGTTGTTTTACTGGATAACTTAAAGGATGGTGAGATATTCAATTAATCCCAAAAGAGAAAGTAGAATTATTAAATAATGAAGAACCTATATACACCTTAGTAAGTAATGTTATTTATAATTTCTTAGGAAAAATAGAAGACTATCAATCCTCAGTAAGAGAAAGATTAATGAGACTAAGATGTAAAAGATTATCAAATTATAGATGGTATAAAAATGTATTCTTAAGAGATATATTACTTTTAAATGATGAAAAATCAGAAGTATATAAAAAAGTTTCTCCAAGGATTGCCTTCAGTATTTGAACAAAGAGTCAAAACTCTTGTTAAAACAGAAAATAATGGACAACTAGCTTATAATAATTATACTTGGGGAACATTATTTGCAAAAATCAAATCTATAGGTATTGAAATGTGTAACCAACGTAAAATAGAAGAAACTAAATTTCTTAAAAGTCAAGATTTCTCTGAGTTCTGTTCTCATTATGGTATAGAAAGAATCCTTTTTACTAAAAGACTTTTATCTCAACCTACTCATTATAAGGCTGAACCCTCTAAATCGTCTAAAAAATCAAAATATCCTTCTTATTCCTCCCCCCCCCCCCCCTCCGAAAGTATTACAAGAAAAAGAAAAGAAAATAATACAACAAAACATCAAAAATTTTTGATAAAAACTAAACAAGACATTATAAAAGATTTAGAAAAAATAAAAAAACCCTCTTCTATTGAATTAACATGCTTTAAATGTGGAGAAAAGGGTTATTATGATTTAAAATGTTATAAAAAATAAATAAAAGAATTATTAAGAATAAATCATAACTTTTTATAGATGAAGTTGCTAATAAACTAAAATATTTACCTATTACTAGCTCAAGTTCTTAGTATTCTTCTTCTGATGATTCTGAAAGTAAGTCAATATCATCTGAATCCATACACCAATGAGAAAATAATTTATGTAATTGTCCTGCTAAAGAACCAGACTATCAAACTTCATCATCATGAGAATATTATGATTTATAAGTTTTATCTTCTTTAGATTCCTTAATATTAGAAGTTCTAAATTTAATAAAAGACTCAATAGTAAGACAATTAAATTTAGAAAAGTTTATGACACTAACAAAAGATACCAAAAAAGAAAAATAAGAAAAGAAAAATCTTAAAGAATTAAATGAAGATTTTAATATAGTAGAACCTTATACTATATTCGAAGTTATAAAAATCAAGAAAAATATATCTCACAACAAAATCCACGACCTTTAACATTACAAGAAATGCATTATGAAAGAAGAAGTAAAATCATTAAAGTCATATATAACTTTATTAGAAATTTGATATAAAATCTGGATAGGTTTGTAATTTATAACTAATTTTGGAGCTCCTCTTTCTAGTTCTGCTGCATTTTCTACATAAAAGTCAGTACAAATCTAAGGAGATTTATTGGGTTTTATTAAAGACTTGTTTAATAAGTCTTTTATTTCTTTTCAACAATATTCTAATAATCTGGAATTCATTTGGCTTGGTCTTGCTTTAGTTGTTGCAAATTTATCTTTGAATTCATAGACATAAGGAAGAGATGCTATATTTTGTTTTCTGTCCTAAAAAGTATTTGGAATTTCAGAACATACTTCTTTAGATACATATGAATAAAAGTCTTCTTATTGTTGCTTAAAAATATCTTTAGAAATAATGGTTTCTTTTATATGGTAAAAATTTGTTTCATGCTACATTTGACATAAAAATTTATTCTTATATTCTAAAGTTTGTTTTAATTATGTGATTAAAGAGGATTCTGGAGGATCAATAAAAGAAAAAGTAATTAATGTTCCTTGTATAGTAGTTTGAATACCTTGATCTGATACTGAAAAAGGTTTGATTAATTGAATAAATTATGTTCTTAATATAACTCCTTGTTTCATATTCTTTATGAGAATAAAAAGGGTTTGTATACAAACTTGAGAGTTGCATATATGAGCTTACGATAATTTACAAGATACTTACATATTGGTGTCATCTGCAGTAGCAATAGATGAAGTAGTTTTTTTAAAGTATTGAGAGTAAACTGACCCTTCTCTAATATAATTCATATTTGCACCAGAATCGATTAAAGCAATATGATCAAACATAAAGTTTCTATTATGTTTATCTATTATTCTTACTATTATTTCTACATCTCATCTTTGAGATTAAATTGATTTGGCTATATTATAGATATTATAAGCTTGTTCTTGAGATAATTCTGGGATCTCTATGTTTTTTCATTGTATAAGTTGCATTATTTTTTCTTCGTAATTTTCATTATCTGATTTTTGTTCTTCTTGTTGATTTCTTTGATTTTTTATTATTTTCTATTTTTTTGCTAATAAAGTTATATGTGACTTTAATGATTTTATTTCTTCTTTAATGATGCATTTCTTGTAATGTTAAAGGTCGTGGATTTTGTTGTGAGATATATTTTTCTTGATTTTTTATAACTTCAAATATATTATAAGGTTCTACTATATTAAAATCTTCATTTAATACTTTAAGATTTTTCTTTTCTTATTTTTCTTTTTTCGTATCTTTTGTTAGTGTCATAAACTTTTCTAATTTTAATTGTCTTAATACTGGGTCTTCTATTAAATTTATTACTTCTAATTTAAGAAATCTGAAGAAGATAAAACTTGTAAATCATAATATTTTGATGATGATGAAGTTTGATAGTCTAGTTCTTTAGCAGGACAATTACATAAATTATTTTCGCATTGGTGTATGGATTTAGAAGATATTGACTTACTTTCAGAATCATGAGAAGAAGAATACTTAGAATTTGAGCTAGTAATAGCTAAATATTTTAGTTTATTATAAACTTTGTCTATAAAAAGTTATGATTTATTCTTTAATAATTTATTTATTTTTTCTATTACATTTTGAAGCATAATAACTCTTTTCTCCACATTTAAAGCATGCTAATTCAGTAGAAGAGGGTTTTTTATTTTTTCTAAATCTTTTATAATGTCTTGTTTGGTTTTTATCAAAATTTCCTGATGTTTTGTTGTATTAGAATAGTTATTATTCAAAATTAGATGGTTAATATATGATTTAACAACATCCTCTTCTGAAGAAAATAACTTTGAATATTCTGAATATTCTAGTAATATGTCTGAATACTCTGATAATATATCATTTACTACTGAAATATATGATTATATAGACTTGAATGAATAAAAGTATGTGCTGCTTAAGAATCATCACAAAATAGTATATATATATATATATTTAAGCAACAATTACAAGACTTTTATTCTTATGTATCTAAAGAATTATGTTTTGAAATTTCAAATGCTTTTTGGGACAGAAAACAATATATAGTATCTCTTCCTTATGTGTATGAATTCAAAGACAAATTTATAATAACTAAAGCAAGACCAAGTTAAATGAATTCCAAATTATTAGAATATTGTCAAAAAGAAATAAAAGACTTATTAAACAAATCTTTAATAAAACCCAGTAAATCTCCTTGGAGTTGTACTGCCTTTTATGTAGAAAATGTAGTAGAACTAGAAAGAGGAGCTCCAAGATTAATTATAAACTATAAACCTTTGAACAAGTATTACAATGGATAAGGTATCCTTTACCTAATAAAAAAGACTTATTAAATAGAATTATTGATGCTAAAGCATTTTCAAAATTTGATATGAAATCTGGATACTAGCAAATACAAATATTAGAAAAGGATCAATATAAGACAGCTTTCACTGTCCCCTTTGGACATTTTGAATGGAGAGTAGGCCCCTTCAAAATTCCAATGAATTATGAATGAAATATTCTCAAGATATTCTAAGTTTTTAATTGTTTATATTGATGATATATTAATATTCTCTTCTTCTATTGAATAGCATTGGAAATATTTAACTATTTTTATAGATGTTGTAAAAAGAAATGGCTTAGTATTGTTCCAAAGAAAAATGAAATTATTCCAAATTGATATAAATTTTCTAGGATTCTATATTAATAATAGAACTATCCAATCACTAAATAAAGTTATAGCATTTGCTGATAAATTCCCAGAGGTTATTACTGATAAAAAATAATTACAAAGATTTTTAGGATATTTAAATTATGTATCAGATTTTTATGAAAAATTAGCTTACGATAGATAATTATTACAAAAAAGGTTAATAAAAAATCCTCCTGAATGGACTAAAGATAATACAAAAGTAGTAAAAAGTATGAAATAAAAGGTAAAGTATCTACCATGTCTATATTTAGTCCATCCTGATTATTATAAAATTGTTGAAACAGATGCTTCTAATATCGGATATGGTGGTATTCTTAAATAAAGAGATTTAGAAGGAAAAAAATAATTAATTTGTTTCACCTCAAGATTATGGAATTCAACCCAGTATAAATATTCGACTATTAAAAAGAAAATGCTTGCTATTTTCGCATGCATTAATAAATTCCAAGGAGATATATTAAATCAAGAATTCTTATTAAGAATAGATTACAAAGCCTCAAAAGATATTATTTTAAAGAATATAAAAAATATTACTTCAAAGCAAATATTTGCAAGATGACAAAGATTATTAGCTATATTCGACTTTCAAATAGAATTTATTAATGAAAAAAATAATTGTCTTCCAGACTTTTTATCGAGAGAATTTTTGCAAGGAACAAAAGACAGCTCTCGGCAAAGCTCCCATGGCAAACACTAAGTATACTGCACCTGATTCTCAGTATATATTGTATAATTCAATATTTCTTCAGTATCTTGAAGAATTAGACATTTTTATCTTAAAAAAGTATTTAAGAAAAGATATTATATATTCAGGAGACAACGAATGTAAAATATCTCAAAATGCTTAAAGAATTCTGTATCAAAAATATTTTCCAAAAAATGAATGAATGATTCCGTTCACCCCTTATAAAACTCAAGAGTATTATGAGCACATTTTTATTAGAAAAAAAATTTATTACAGTCGAACATAATTAAAAGAAAACTCATGGCTGACTTATTCTAAATTGATTATTAGAAAAATTATTTCATTAAAACAATGGTATTACCCTAATTCTAATTAATTACTTAGATTTTCTTCCTCTTCTTCATCCTCTTCTATATTTCTTCATCCAACTTCTGAAAATGCATTTAATTATTGGAACTATAGAGAAGTATGGTATAGAACTCTTCTTAAACAAAACTCAGTATTTTCTCATTCATGGTGCATTAGAATATTATTACAAAATCCAAATCAACCTATTTCAAAATAGTTTTTGGATAGATTTTAGAATTGTTGGGGGTTGCATGAAATGAGTTTTCCAGAAAGTATTCTTCTCCATCTTCCTTTCCCAATGATGATTATATTTCAAATGGTGTATTAAATATAATATCCAAATCAACCTATTCCAAAATTTGGATAAATTTTAGAATTTTTGGGGATTGCATGAAATGTGTTTTCCAAAAAGTATTCTTCTCCATCTTCCCTTCCCAATTGATGACTACATTTCGAATGATGTATTAAAGATAGTATTAAAATTTTAAATTCCATGGATTATTCGATCGGAATATGTTTTTGATACTAAGCGAGAAAGTTTTGATCAATTTAATCATCCTTATGTGTCTATCGCTTCATATTCAAAATGGTGGCCTAAATTTAATTTTGGAAGCCTAATAGAACAAATTAAAACAACAAAGTTAATCTCCACTTAGCAAGAGCGGTAACATGCCTTATTACAAAGGGCTAAAGAATTGGCTCCAGACATTATATCTTCCATTGATGAAATTGAGCATCTTTGATCTATTCCTCAATCTCAAGAGTCTTAGAGAGCCCTTAAAGCCACTCTAGCTAAGACTTTCCATGGTTAGATACCTAGGAACAAAAAATTAAAGCACATGAGTTACTATTCTGCTCTCAGCTTTCTGATAATGAAAAAGAAGTATCTCTAGCAAAAACTGTTGATGACATGCATTCATCAACATAAGTGTTAACAGCACCAATAATTTGAAGAATCTCGCATGTGCCAGCTTATCCTTATCAAAACACTATTGTATCATCTTTATGACAACTTTTTATCAACACTATTTGTCCTTTTGTAATAATTCAACTTTTTGGATTTTATTCAATGTTGTTAAGTCCATTTGTGATGAAGTCTCGAATTCTATTGTATTATAAGTCTGGATTCCAAACCTTATGAAATCTGTTCCTAAGTCTATAAATAGAGTGTGTATGAATATTTGTAGCATTCGAAGCTTGAAGAAGAAGTAGCAGAAGTATCAAGTCTTGAGTCTCTCATGTAAGATATTTTCTTCCAATGAATTTCTTTTCAAGAGATGAGTATTTAAATTCTTTACTTATTGAAATTAGATTTCTTAGACAAGATAGAGATCAATTATTACAAAATATTACAGAAGTTTATACTTATTATCCAAATGATGACATTGATATTATACGAATCATCAATATGCTAAAGTCCTCTATAGTTCATATTAATAGACAAATTAGATTACCAGAACAAAAGATTGGAATGCTATTTGCTTGAATCTTTTATGTATACTTACATCTTCTTATAGTTTTATTTATCTCAAGTTTTTTTTATGAATTAGAATGGTTATTATTCGAAATTAGATGGTCAATATATGATTTAACAATATCCTCTTCTGAAGAAAATAATTTTGAATATTCTAGTAATATGTCCGAATATTCTGATAATATATCATTTATAATGAAATATATGATTATATAGACTTGAATGAATAAAAGTCTACACTGCCTAAGAATCGTCACAAAATGGTATTAGAGTCATGTGGAAGAATTTCTAGAAAAATAATCTTTAAAGGCTGTAAACTTAACTTCAAGTGCAATACGAACCCCAATGCACTATTTGGCATCCCATCAATCCAATTTTCTGGTGAGCTGCTAACTACTATGGAATGATAATCTAACACATTTATACCGTCCATTTTTAATAAATCTTACAGGATGTATGAGCGTTTCCTCTCAGCAACAACTATTCCCTCCGTACAAATCTGTTGCAGAATCTAAAAAAAAGGAGGTGAAAGAGATGAAGGAAAAAAAAGGGAATACGAAAAATGAAAAAAAAAAGAAAATAATGCACCGGAACATGTAGTAAGGATTAAAAATAAATTTCAAAATAAATAATGGATAGATATTTTCCATGAAAAGATAAGTAATAATAATAATAAAATAAAGTGATTAGGGTAATTAAATATTATATTAATTAAAAGAAGGTGAAAAGAAAGGAATTTTCTTATTACCGGACGGACCCATAATAGTAAAACCGTTTAAAAAATAGTTATATTATTAATTGTCTGACTTCATTGACGTACCCAAAAATCAAAGGGTTGTATTTGCTTGGGTAATATTACAGATTTCACATTATTAATTCAACTAAATATCCAAATGTTGAAGACCCAGCTCGATAATCCATGGCAGGCGTTAATGGGGAGCGACGACATTCTCATGAGGCACACGTGTGGAGGGATGCCAACTTCGTTACGCATTGTCGTTGGCTACAAAATAATGATTACTATTTGAAAAAGGCCAAAATGATAGCCGTGGCAAGAACTTTCGGGCAGCTTCTGCGTTGCTTCCGTTTTGCCTTATAGGAAAAGCTGGATCAAGTATTTTTTGTCTTGAAATAATCAAAATCATTTTGATTAAAAATTCTTTTAAACTACGTCATTTGAAAATATATAAACCCATGTATAAAACATTAAAAATCACTTAGATTAATTTATATAAATATTAAAATAATAAATGTATATAATTACATCCTCATAGGTTCCATAAATAGAGAGAAATTTGTTAAGGATTTGATATTCATTGTTGAATGATTTTGATTTTGTATGGGACTTGATCCTTGTATTAAGATTATTTTCATAAGTTCAACCTTGTTGAATTGCATCGACATGCATATAGAAACGTAACTCATCTTAAGCTAATGTGCAAAGAAATCCTATGACAGAACGCACTTGGATGACTTGCTAACATCCCCCATCTGTCCCGCTGTTGCCACCCTGCTTTCAAGTATTTGATAATGGCCTGGCCTGTGTAGCAAGTGCGTAGCTCAACTCAATGGCATGCTTTTTCTGTAAGGTGTAAAAGAATCGCTTTTGCTTACTTTTTAACCTCCAATTGCAGCTCAACGGGTAGGTACAATGAATGGATTACGCTAATGACATGTGAGTGAAGGGCAGTGCTGGCTTTCGACAACGTCAGCTTCATTGCATGGGAATCGTGAGACAAGATGGGGATGCTGCTAGGTTTCGGCAAGCTGCCGTAGCCAAGTAGCAAAAACTGGTGCGGTGGCCACTGCCTTCTCGGTTTTGCGCCTTGGATTTTGATCAGAACCATTCACTTTGTAGATTACTGATGGGAAGAAGTGGGTAGTTAAACAGGTGTTTTACATTGTAACAGGATGAAAGATGTAGGAGTCCGAATTCCGGAGGTCTGCATCACCAAAGATCAAGATACTTGTCCTATCGATGGTGAAGTGGGAAGACAAGTGATGAACTGAGTATGCCAATGTGGAGTGGGAATTGGTTAGTACAGCATATCCTGGTAAGGAGCAAGTGAGCAACGAGGTACAATTTCAGGAGCACCGATCCATGGGTGGGTGGGGAAGATACAGTGCTAATGATTTCCCTAAAAACCCACGATTCCAAGACAGTTAGCCCATTGAAATTAAGAAAGAATATTGTCTACAGGTACGGGACATTGATAGACCGACGTCTCTCTCTCTCTCTCTCTCTCTCTCTCTCTCTCTCTCTCTCTCTCTCTCTCTCTCTCTCTCTCTCTCTCTCTCTCTACGTGAGTACATGTGTGTTAGTTGGTACACCCGACAAGGAGACTTGGCTGGAGAAGCAAGAATCTCAATGACACAATTTCTGGTGTTAAGATACCTTCGTGGATCACGTGATTGACTTTTGGCTTTTCTGCCGGTTATAAATTGAGTTGTTATGTAACTTCATGAATAACGTGACTGTGGTTTAGCTTTTTTAGCCGGATATTTTAGCTTTTCTGCCACCAGCAACTGTTACTGATTGTAAAAATAGGTGGAAATTTATTTTCTCTCTATTTTAACCTTCTTTAACTACAAACATATTTTCCTATCTTAATAATATTATATTTTTTCTTTATTATTGTCTTTATTTTTAATTATATATTTATTTTCATTCAAAAGTATATCTATTTTATCTTTATTCATTTTATTTTCAATTATTCTTCCTATCTTAACACATTATTTTATCTTTTTCATCTATTCTTTCAAATTTTATGTTCTTTCCCTTTTTTTCCGCCGTTTATCCCTCCTCTTAAATGCTCTTTTTGGTTTGAAAAAAATAGAGTGCAAAAGGAAGAATATATCAAAGAGAATATACATGGAAAAAAATACCAAATAAGAAATAAATATGAAGAATAGGAGCAAGCAAAATGCTGGAAAGGAACAAATACAAGAGTAAAGTGACAAATGGGAAAGATATGCGTTTTCTAGAAGAAACATACAGATAATGACTATGAAAAATTAATCCACTTTTATCCCCTTTTACACTTTGTCGAATAAGCTTTAAGTAATGCCTCTAGAATTGTATTGGTTACAAAAACAAATCTATCACACATTTTGCATTTGATCTACTTAGCAATAGTACCAAATTCGAATGAATGTTTCCAACGCATTTATATGGTTCGTATTGGTGGATGCACCGAGTGGCCTAGGATAATTCCAAATGTCACTACTGTAGTAGATTGTGATCTTTTCTTTTCCTCCTTTTCTCCTCTTTGGGTGAAGCCTGCCATTCATAGACCCTTGACCCACGTGTAGTCTCATTACTTTGTTGCGGTTGTAAGCCTAACCTTTCTCGATTTGTCTTCATCGGAATGATTGGATTGATGGGATGATTGCTGTCTTTTTCTTTTTAGTACAGTTCTCTTTAATTTTGATCCTTTTCGTAACCTCAATTTGCAGCTTTTGATTGATGGGCATGTTACCTTTTATCAAAATCCAGCTCAAAGCCACAAATCGTCTTACGATTCAAATCTCTTTTACATGACATTAAGATTGTGACACGTCTAATTAATGCTCACTTGCCCGAGATTCTACTCAACTTGAACTGAGCTGGTCTCAATAAAATAATAATTTAAGTTCAATAAATTATCCATACTTGCACATTTTGAGTTGTATTTGTCTTTAAGAGCGGAAGAGAGAAAGAGAGAATAATATAATATGATAAGGAATAATAACAAAAAATGGAGGAATGAAAGGCATGTACTACTTAGTACACAGAGCTTGGTTTAGGAGTGGGGCGACAATTAGACAGCCGTACCTTTGTTTTTGTGCTTAAGACTGAAACTTGCACCGCCCAAAGACACATGCGATGCGACGAGACTGGCTGCCAAAATGAAGTAAATAAGATAAAAGTAAATAAACTTTTTATATGAAGAGATAAGAATAATAACTAAAAATTGTAAAT
Organism: Pouteria campechiana; assembly: GCA_036873735.1. NCBI lineage: Eukaryota > Viridiplantae > Streptophyta > Magnoliopsida > Ericales > Sapotaceae > Pouteria > Pouteria campechiana. The sequence goes on along the minus strand of JAYJMB010073968.1, from coordinate 2,333 downwards.
AATAATGAAGAAAAACATATAATCGTTAGGTAGTGAAAAAAGGACCCTTAATTCATCAATTTTTACCTTTTAGTTTACCCTTGGACTAATAAAATCATAAGATGCTCTTTATTTTGGAATAAAAGGTGATAAGAGAATGAGAACGAAACATCAGTGGTACATTTCTTTATTGGTATTCTGTAAACATGTGCGACACATGCATTGCGGTGCTGGCCTTGCAGTTGCATTTTATAATATCTACTACCCAAACTCCCACCAGATTACAAAGTCAGTGTCAGATCATGCCTCCCTTGCTTTTGCCCTTGCTTTCGATTGTGATCGTCTCCCATCATCCTATTCACTGCAATGATGGTGCCACCCTATAGCCCCACCCGTTCCAACGGTACTTTGTGCAATTTGGACTATCACGTGTGCACTCGCGGTGTATTTGGTTGGGCATAAAAGACAGTTTGTTTACAAGTGTTTAACTTAACAGAAAAATACATTGAAAAGATAAAGTGTATTATCAGAATTGGACTGGACAGGCTGGTTGAGCCGGTCCACCGCAAACTGGTTTTTAACTGGTCCCATCTAGCTCCATTTGGTTCAATAGTAAAATCTTTCAAACTTTAATATTTTTAATAGAACAAAAGATGAATTAAAATAATATAATATTATAATAAAAAATTAATATATTTAAATTAATATCTATAGCTTAGATTATATTATATATTTTTAATTTTTTCAAAAAAATAATATTCATTCGAATAAATAAGTTAGATGACGAACTGGATGCCTGGCCAGCTCATTCACCTATCCAGTTCTAATAACATTGTGATTCTCATAGGGTGTATTTTTAAAGAGTAAAAAATGATCAAAAGATATAACTATATATATAGTTATATCTTTGTATAAACTAATTAATCTAAGAAGTCTTTATATTTTAGGTTTACTTTATACATTTTTAAATGATCTTGCCTACATAGATTTTCGAGTAAAATGATTTTGACATCTTAGTTAACGGATAATTTTAGAGTTGATGATCTGCTTGGATCTCATAGAAGACTCTAAACAGATTTCAATGGAACCCATTTGATTGAATCATGACCCTTTAAGAACAAAGATTTGCATTCCATGGATTACGATTATATATCGATGGAAATGGCTGTTTATGACAAACATGTTTATATTGCGATTGGATGGCTAGGCTGGAAGTTCGGCTTTTCCCGTCGCTTTCTGGAATTTCGTTGCTAGAGGACAAAGTTACACCATGTTTTACGAACGTGTAAAAACATGAAACATCGCAGCCATGAGCGAAAAGAGAAACCCTTCACCCATAGATCCTATGCTTGACTGCTTGCTGTGTAGTGATGGCCAGAAAAGGCAATGGAAACCTGCACACGCGACCCAAACAGTTTTGAGCTGTCTGATTGTAGGCCCCCCATCTTTTTAACTTTTACAGCCAATGACACTGCATTTATTAATTCAATCATCTAATCTACCAAATGTTGGACGGTATCTACTAGCTGGAGAGGTTTAGGTGAACTTGTGTAACCAGAAGTGATTGCATGGTTGCGGTTGGACGCACGTTGAAATTCCAAGTTTTTTTTTTTCATAAGCTATGTTATTTCAATCATATCCGAACCATCGATTCTACTTGTTCTCATGCTTATTTTCATAAGATGAAAAATTACCTTGATTGGAAATTTATATGAGCTATAATAAATCAAAATTTATTAAATTGCCAAAATTACTTCCTTTGGAAATAACTTTTTACATCTCAATTAAATAAATCATGTTGAGAATGCTGATTGAATTGGATCTAAACAAAACTCTATGATTTGTGAAAAACTAAACAATATTGCTGGAAATAATACTGGAGGATGGATCTCAACCATCCATTTAGATGTGTCTTTTTACAAGCCTTTTATTAGAATGAGTTACACGATAGTTTGTGTCAAAATGTGATATATGTTTAGAAGCGTTGGATTTATGTATTACATATGAATTGTGTTAGGACTGGAGAGTTGGATCGGCCAAAGAAAGATTACTTGAGGATGCTGCGTGTGGAAGTGTAAACATACAGATTGAGTGCAGGGCTATTATCTTTTTGTTGATTATTTTACTCTCTCTCTCTCCCTCTCTCTCTCTCTCTCTCCCCTATGTACCCGAATAATTGCTATCTTTGCCCTTTTGTTTTTGTCTTTATGGGGTATAGCTCCAGGCAATGTGGACGGTGATGTGAATCTTAGATGACAGATTTTGCAAAATCAATGTTCTTTTGTCTTTGTCGACATTGCTCGTATTCAAGCCATGTTTTTCTAGATCGAAAGTTGCAAAAGTTGACAAGATTC